>JAODAL010052225.1:0-26130 GCA_025379985.1 Phyllomedusa bahiana
TGTTTTGTTTCCCAGAAAATCCCTAATTCAGAAATGGAAAAACAAAAATGAAAATCCCAAATTTTCCCAAAGACCCTTCCCGGGCATTTTCTGGGGTTTTCCCTTTGGGGTGGTTTTAAAAAATTGGCCCTACCCAAAATTTTGTGCTTTCAAAAATCAACCCTCTGCAAACAACATAGTTTCAAAGTTTCATAGTTTGTAAGGCCCAAAAAAGGGCGAGACTTCCCCTCCAGTTAAAATGTTGTGGGTTTAAAGGGGTTGATTTCCCAAAAGGAAAGGCAAAAAACCCCCCCAAAGAGGAAAAAGCCAATTGTCCTCCTTTTAAGGGGGGAAAATTTTCCTTCCCCACCCCCAATCTGGCCCAAATTGGGAAAAAATCCCTGGATCAATGACCCCCCTCCAGGAAATCCAGGGGCACTATAACCTGTTTTTATTAAATGCTTCCCCGAAACGCATCCCAAACCCTTTTTTTAACTCTTTTCAGTAAATTTCCCATTGGGCAATTTCCCCCTGGCAGAGAAATTTTCCCCAGTCTCACTGCTCTTTCAGTTTAAAAAAACCCTTTTTTTAAAGTTTAAGTGAAAATTTCGGGTTTCCCGAAGATAAAGAGCATGCCCCCCCACCCCCCCCCCCCCCCCCCCCCCCCCCTTTTCTAGATAAGCCCCGTGTATAAATAAATTTTTGGGGAGAAACTCTAATTTTTACTTTTGATGTAATTAAACATATTTTTTTTGTCCCCCAAAAACCGTCTTTCTCTAAAAAATTTAAAAACCCCAATCTTGGCCAAAACTTTCTGTGTACTGTGGGCCACCCAGTCCTTTTTTTATTTTTTTGCCCGCCCCTTTTTTACCCTTTTCAAGGGTTTACCAAAGTCTTTCCTGTGGCCCGGGGCCCAAAACTGTACCCCAATTTTTTCCATGTGGGGTCCCAACCAAAGGGGGGATTTGGGGGTTTTTTTAAAGGGAAAAATGTTTCCTCCCCTTGGTTTACGAGTGGGGCCCCCGCCCCTCGGCCCGGGGTGCGGGCCCCACCGTGCTGCCCCCGTCCGGGGTTTCCCCGGGGGCTTTTTGCCAATTTTCCGGCTCGGGTCCTTTGGGTCCCTCATTAAACCTTTACCACACCCCCCGTGTCCTTTCGTCCTTTTCCCGGCCGGGCCCGGTTTTACGGGATTTTCCCCGGGGGCCGGGTTTTCGGGGATTTAAAGGGGCCCTTTCCCCCTTTTGGTAAAGGTGGCAAAGGGGGGAAACCCCCCCATTTTAAAAAACCTTTCCCTTTCCCCCCCGGTTCAAATTTTTCCGGATCTTTAGTGCCGGGAAAAGCCTTTAGAGAAAGCCCTCTCTTCCTCTCTTCCGTTTTTACCCAACCTTTTTCGCTCCTGGGTTTTTTCGAAACCCCCCCAAAAACCCTTTGGGCCCCCTCCCCCGACCTCTTTTTTGGCCCCGGGCTTTTTGGCCCTACTTCTCCAGTTTTTTACCCCGCAAATGGGCCCTTTGGGGTCCCCCCCGGGAAAACAAGGCACGGGCAGTGGGGGGGCCTTTGGGGTTCTCCGCCGCCCGAAGTTCCAAAAACCCCTTTGCGGCGGGCATGGTGAAAAAAACCGGGGTTTTACTAAGATTCCGCCCCCGGTTTGGTTTTTAAAACCCTTGCTTGCGGGGGCCAAGGGTTTCCCCTCCCGCAATGTTTTCAAATCATCATGTGCCCTTGGGCCCCCTTTTTAAAGCACCCCCCTGATCCTTTTGCCTTGGCAAACTGCTGTTGACACTGGCTGCTACAATTAAGTTTTTCTGTCCAAACCCCCGGGTTCCCAAAGGGCCTTCTCCAAGTCACTTTTACCCCCGCCTTTTTCCATTTAAAATGTGTAAAGTAATGGATTTTTCCTCCCCATGTGCATAAACCTTGCATTTAACTTTTGTTAAAACCCCATCAGCCATTTCCCTGCCCCGGCCCCCCAACCCTTTTCCAAAACCCTTTGTAATAAAACATTATCCCTATTGTGTTGAAAAAAATTTAAAAGAGCTTTGGGATCGTCTGAAAGATCGATTTCTTAAAAGGGGGTAATCCCTTTTGTAAGGTCATTAATGAAAATGTTAAAAAGAATAAGGGGCCCAATTTCTGGGCCCTTTTGGGGAAACCCCCCTAGTAACAGCAATCCCGTCGATTTGTACCGTTTAAAAAACTACCCCTTGGTTTTTTATCAGTGAGCCCCGTTTCTTACCCACTTGCCACATTTTCCCCAGTTTCCCAAACATTTTCATTTTAAATTTACCACCTTTTTTTGTGGCAAACCCTAAACAAAAAGCTTTTTAAAAAAACTAGATAAATAAAAAAAGTGCCTCACCCCGATTCAGACTGAATTCCCTCATAGAATCTGATGAGATAAAATTTTGACGGACCCATCCTTCATGAACCCCATGCTTTGGGAAAGGCATTAACATTTATTTTCAGTGAGATTTCTCCAGGATAGGGATCTTGAAAAAACCTTTTAAAAATTTTACCCAAACAGAGGTCAAAACTTACCGGCCTATAGTTTCCCCGGATCACTTTTTTTACCCCTTTTTGAATTTGGGACACTTTGCCCATGCCCCAATCCCCTTTTGGGGCATACCCCCTTTTTAGGGGCAGTGCAAAAAATATTAAAATAGGGGCCTATCTATGAACATCCCTTAATCCCTTAGGACTTTTCGGGTGTATGCCATTGGGGCCTGGGATTTGTCTATTTTTTTAATCTTCTTAAGACCCCCCGGACTGCCCTTTTTTCCTGGGGTTTGCCAAAAAACATTAAGTTGGGGAAATTTTTCTCCTCCCCTTTTCTCATCATCGTAA
This sequence comes from Phyllomedusa bahiana, assembly GCA_025379985.1. Taxonomy (NCBI): domain Eukaryota; kingdom Metazoa; phylum Chordata; class Amphibia; order Anura; family Hylidae; genus Phyllomedusa; species Phyllomedusa bahiana. Next base: position 2,824 of record JAODAL010052225.1, read on the forward strand.
GCTCAACCCCCTCGGGAAAAAATGGAAAAAAAAAAGTGTTTAAAAAGGTTTGCTTTTTTTCTCATCGCCCTCTAACCCGTTTTCCCCCGTATTTTTCCCAAAGGGCCCAAAATTTTTTTGTTTTAATTTTTTTTTACTAATTTATATTGTTAAAAAAATTTTTGGGGTTAGTTTTTAAATTTCTAATTTGCGATATTCTTTCCGTCCCAGCTTTGGCTTCCTTTATCTTTATTTTTACACACTTTTTTTTTTCCTTATAGCTTCTAATTTCCTCTTCAATACCCTTGTTTTAGTAGTGAAACGCTTTTTTTTTTGTTTTTTTATTGCCTCCTTTTTTAATTCCCTGTTGATCCCCATTGGGTTTTTCCTGTTTCTTTAAAGTTTTAAATTTCCATAAAGGAAAGTACCTCTCACAGTGGTAGCCTAGGATCCCATTTATTATTTGTTCTGCCATATTTTAAAACAATTTTCCCCCGTAAAACGGTTTTTGGGCCCCCCCCCAAGCAGAATAAAAAAAGCCCTTTCCCAAAATTTAGTGTTTTTGTGGCCCCCTTTACAAAAAAAATTATTGGGGGAAAAAAACGGAAATTTTTTATTATGGTCCCTATTTTTCCCAGGTGGCCCCCCCCCCCCTTCTTTCTTTTTTTTTTTTTTTTTTTTTTTTTTTTTTTTTTTTTTTTTTTTTTTTTTTTTTTTTTTTTTTTTTTTTTTTTTTTTTTTTTTTTTTTTTTTTTTTTTTTTTTTTTTTTTTTTTTTTTTTTTTTTTTTTTGTTTTTTTTTTTTTTTTTTTTTTTTTTTTTTTTTTTTTTTTTATTTTTTTTTTTTTTTTAAAAAAAATTTTTTTTTTTATTTTTTTTTTTTTTTTTTAAACTCTGTCAGGTCTATAGTCAATATTAAAGAAACCCTGTCAAAAAGATAATGCCCCCTGGCTTGGGCAGAACAAGCTTGTCGAGCTGCTGTTTTCCAGCCTGTGCCCTTATTCGTAAGATGGTAGTTTTCGTGTTTTTAAATGCTCAAATTTTGAGTTTTTCAGCCAAAGAGCATTGAAGGTCCTTCAGAGTGCAGTTTTTTAAAACCCCCACCCACCTCAACTGAAAAACCTTTACTTGAATAGTAAACATGTGAATAACGCTGGGGGAGCTAGCCTTTGGTGGGTGGAGCTAACACCTACTCAGAATAAAAATTGGGGAAAATGCTCTAAAACTACAGTTTTCTACAAAAAGGGGCACAGCGCTGGAAACAGCGGCTGACACAGCTTTCTCCCCTGGGTTTCCCTTTAAGTCTAAAAGGGGGCCTTTCCCTAGTCGGTTTTTTGCCCCATTTGGGAAAAGGTAATTATCATTATTATTGACAAAAAACCTGTTTCCTTTAGAGAGCTAAAAGTTCAGTTCCAATTTGATGTCGGGATATTTAAAAGTCGCCCATAATAATAACCTCTTTCTGATTGCCGCCTCTTTATTTGCTGAGGAGTACATCTTCCATGGGTTTTTATTTTTTTGGGGGCCTTGCAGACCCCAAATAGTATTATATTGTTATTGTTACCCCCATGTTTTTTTTACCCATAATGATTCCCTGTTCATTACCTGTACCTATATCTTCCCGCATTTTGGGCTTTTAACAGGTTTTTACATAGAGACTACACCTCCCCCCTTCCGGGTCTTTCCCCCTTTCAAAATAGACTGAAACCCCTAAATTTTAAACCCCCAGTCGTACTCTCTCAGCCATGTCCAGTTTCCCCACTATGTCATTTTTTTTCAGCTTTAATATTTTATTTCATTTTTTTTTTGGGTCAACTCCGGCTTTGGTACAGCAATTTAGGATTTTTCATTTTTATTCCCTTTCTCCCTGATCTTTTTAACATTGCACACCCCCCCTCCACTCCACCCCCTAAAATTTTTCCCTAATTCCCCAGCTCTCTATCTTCACTATCTTGCACCTATAAGTAGTTCCCCTCCCCCCCAGTCTCTATTTAAAAATATTCCCCCCAATTTCCCTGTCCTTTTTGCCCCCCAATACGCTGCCCCTCCCATTAGTGAGCCCTTTCCCAGCATGAGTCTGTAGCCAAACAAAAGGGCAGCCCATTCCCAAAAATCCAAATCCCTTTTTTAAAACCTTTTTTTGGCACTTATTCACCTCCTATCTCCCCTGCCCTTGGTGTGGCCGGGGAACAGGTAATATTTCTAAAAATATTACACGGAGTCCTTGCTTTGAGCTTTTTGCCAAACCCGAAATCTTTTTTTAAGGACCTCCACCTACCTTTAACTTTGTCAGGTGTAAATGGGGAACATACAGCGGGGTTTCACCAGCCCACCCGCAATCTTCACCCGACCCCGATATGTCAACTGGGGCCCCCAGTAAACAAAAAACTGTTCGACCCCCGAATGGATGGAAAACCTGTATTTTTTAAAAATTTGTAGATTAAATTTTTTTAATAGGTATTCTAGGAAAATTTTCTTCTCAAGAGTCCTGATTTTATCTTGAGTCTAATGGGTAAAGTTTTGGGGCTTTTATCCCCCGATAGTCAGTCCCAATATTTATCAGACAGATGTAATGTCAAAACGATATAGGAAAAACCCAAAAAATGCCCTTTTACCATGTAAGATAACAATTAATAAAACCTTGTACATATCTGTTGTGATAATCGTTCCCCCAACAATTAAAAGAAGAGTGCTTTCACAAAAAATTTTTTTTACCTTGAATTCATAGGGGCAAAAGCAAATGCTAACCCATAGGCGATAGCAAAGGTCAGAAGGAGAAATGATTATACGAAATTTTCCTAGAACCTGAAAAAAAACAAAATTTCTACGCCGGGGGAAGAAAAAAAATTTTCCCAAATATTAAAAACAAAATTTTGACTGAAGCTGTTTTTTCATTTTGTATCACTGACTAACCACAGTTTGCAGAGGTATTTTTTCCAATCTCCACTTTTAGTTTTTAAAATTTCTGTAAATATAAGGTGTTTAAAGCTCCCGAAATAAAAAGAGAAAAAATTAATCTCTATGAACAAATCCACATTTTTAAATTTTCCCCAAATAGAGCCAGTATTTTTTTTTTAGCAGGGGGTAAAAGAGAAGCCTGGCCCCCCTTTCAAACTTTTGGGGCCACCCAAACCCCCCCTCCCCCCAAAACCTTTCACCGACCCGAACCTTTACTGTTGTTAATAATAGCCCTTCAGCTATAATAAAACACCCTACAAATCACCTCATTCTGCTACAAACAAAACCACTTACCCAAAACCAACATTACCCAAAAACATTAATAAAGGGTCTAATATACCGCCCGCATATTCAACCAAATTTACGAACAATACCCATAAATTTCTGAATAAAGACAATAACAAAACCAATTTTTTTCCACCATATAACGACCATATAGTGGGGAATGACCAGGGCCAAAAAAAAGAGGGGGGGGGAAAAAAAAATTTTACCCCCCAGTTTATTAGGGCGGGCCACATGGGCAGTGGGGTTTAAAAGCCGGTTGGATTTAAATGAAAGATACGGGCATATTTTTTTTTCTTTTGGAGGTTTTGGGGGGTGGTTCTGTCCACGATTTGTGGATTCAATCCCCCCCTTTTCATTGAATAGCATCGTTTTGCCCAAAAAATGGGTGGAAACAGTCAAGTTTCCCAGTTTTTCAGAATGTCGGGGGTGTGAAAAACCACCCGTAGAAAACCGTGCAGTGTAGACTACTGGCAGATTTTCTGTTTACAAAAGGGATGGGGTTACAGTTAGTTTTCAAAACTGAAAACTGCTGAAAACCAACTGAAAACCCTCATGGGACGTATCCTTTAAAAAGGCCTATCATCATTGAACATATTAGTTTTTTACAGAACAGAGAAAGAATAAACAAAAAAAAAAAAAAAAATACCTTTGAAAACATATTGACATAATTTTAGTAATAATTTTATGATAGAATACTACAAACAGCTGAGGGGGCGTCCATTTGTGAATGGCGTTCTTGTGCTGTGTCCAATGGGCCCACATCCACATTATAAAGTTTATTGCTTTAGAATCCATGTTTGATGCACTCATCACAATTAGAGATCCCATAGAAAAGATTGGGCTTAGAACATTAAAGAAATTTCACATTGACACTTACTCCTGTAAGTAAGGGTAAGTTAACACAGCTTTTTTGATGAGAAAATTTTTAGCACTAAAATATTTTGATTCCTTCAAAATTTAGCATCTGCAAGTTTGGATTTCAGACAAAGTTGATCATTATTTTTGATACAAGTTTTTGAGCCTCTGTAATTATAATGTGAGGTGAGGATTTATAATGGAATCTGCTTCACTCAGTTTTCCATGCTTTCAATAAGCACAGAAAATAATCAATTAAAATAATTGTTTTTTGAAGGACAGATTTTACATGGCAATTAATGTGAAGCATTTTACAGTTCTTTTTAATTATTTTGTTGGTGCTGATTCCACATTAAAAACACATTCGGAACATAACCTTATTTTTGTTTATTTTGAATTTAATCGGGGAATTGAAAAAATAAATGTTTTGCATCTTTTCCCTGTAGTTATAATGGTAAATTTTAAACAAATGTTGTGTAACCCGAGTACCAAGGGCAGGTTTTCCAGAATACAGGAAGTCACGGACAAAAAACACGACTCCAAACACCAGCTCACAACGGGGGTTGTTTTTCTGAATTTTCTGGAAAAAAGTTGGTGAACAACCCCCAAACACAAATTTACAAATACGTACCTGGGCCCCGGGTGCACAGCGCGCCCCCAGAAGTGTACTCCTATCCCGGTAACTTTTCCTAACCGTTGGGGTTCGGAAAAGGCCCAAAACCCCTTACCTTTTTAAACCGTAATCACCCAAAAGAACAAATTTTGGGATGTGGCAGTTGGGGGCTGTGGTGCAACCAGCAGCTTACATGCTTAAATGATTTACCCATTCCCCCCCCAAACCCAAAAGTGACACAAAATTTCCCTCAAGTGAACCCGGGGCAAGTACAATGGTGCACTAAACTCCCACCCTGAACGGGGATGAATTTTGGAAAACCCCCCTTTGTCCTGTAACTGGGGCCCAAACTAACTAAACTAATATCGGCCTTCTAAAATCCTAAATCCGTTGGGGGCACGCATCCCCCTAGGTCCTTAAAGATGGCCCGGGGAATTCCCGTCCCAGGTGCAAAGGAGGAATGGATGGTCCGGCTGCAGACAGTCCCCCCTATCTTGGGGAAATTTTCCCTTCTTGTCCGGGATTTCTTCTCTCCCCCCCCCCTTGCAGGGCCGTCTGTATGGGAACAGGCAGGCCTCCTCTGTCCCGGAAAAGACGGGGAAACCCTGGCTCCTTTAGCTCAATTTCCTTTTGGGTTTCCCCCTCAAACCCACAGCAGTTTCTCAAAAAAGGTGCTAAAATTGGGGCCAGTTTTTAACCTTTTCCCCCTTCTTTTGCATATACGGGAAAAACGGGCCCATAGCAGCATTTTTTGGGGGCCAAACAATAGAATACAAAGAAACATTTTCCCAACTGTCTGCAGGGTTTTTTAACTTAAAAAACCCAAAACTATCCCCTATCCCACATACCCCCCCCAAAAGAATTTGGGGGCTTTCCCCCGACAACCCTCCCCACACAAACTTGCCCCTTGCGCATAGCCTGGGGGGGTACCCCCCCGGGCCTTTTGGATCGGGCCCGCCCAACGGGGTTTAATGTTTCCCGGGGGCCCTCGGGGCCACCCCCCCTGGGAAAGGGAAAGTTGTTTGGCCCCCTGCTCCACTACCCCTTCCCTGGGTGGCAAGATTGCACACCCCGGGAAACCCTTTCGTTGACACCGGGGGCCAAAGGGGACAACCCACCAATTCTTAAAACTAAGGGAGGCGCTGGAAAAGGGGTTTGGGAACTTCTAGCTTTTGTTTCAGGCACTTAAAAATTCACAGCCCCCTCAACATTTTTCCCTGTGAAATTTTTCCCGTGAGGGGGTCCCCTGTCCCTTTGGGCCTCAAACCTCGTAGCCCTGGGAGGGCGGGGCCCCAACCCTTCTTTTGACCAAAATATTCCCAAAAAGCCCCCCAACCCCCCTTTCCAAACCCTTCCCCAAAAAATGGCCTCCTTCCCTCCTAAAACCCTTGACCCAACCAACCTTGGGGGGGAAAACTGCCCCTCTCTGCACGGGCCCGGGGTTTTTTTGGATGCACCATTTTTTTCCCAGACGCCTCCAACAACCTTGGGGGGCACCGCCCGCAGTCGCAAATTGGGTTTTCCCTTTGGCCCAGCCCGGTCGGTGGGTTGGTGGTGCTGGGGACGGGGCCCATGTAAAGACCCCACAATTTTTCCGACCCAGTCTCCTAAATAAAGCATGTTTGGGGGGATACCCTTTTTACGTGCACCCTATTTTTTATGGGCCAACATCACTCAGGCGGGTAACCCCGGGCCCACCTACCTTTCCTGGCCCCTCTAAAGTCCCACGCATCTGGAAAATTGGGTGGGGGTTAAACCCGCTCACAACCCTCCTTCCCTGCGGAGATACGGAGTAGTACGGGAATGCCCCAATTTCCCATACAACTGGTACAGTTCGCTCATTATGGGCCCCTTGGAAACCCCCCCTTGGTGGGAATGTACCCTCTGTGGGCACCCAAACACCGTATAAAGTGTTTTCCCAAACCCCCTTTCACAGCAACTCTCAGTCTGATCCCTAGGGGGGTACAGCCACGGCATTTTTAAAGTGAAATGGTCTGTCATGCCCAAACATTTAAAATTTCCCCAAAAGGCCCAGAAACCCAACCCTCACATAGAAAAATTTCATTGGGAAAGCTCTAGGGGCGCAGATGTCCGGATGGCCTGAACGGAGCCCGCTGTTCGTGCTCTTACTTAACCCACAGGTAGGGCACTTGAGGCAACTTCAGAAAACCATGCATAACAAGCCCATTGCAGTAAAAACCCGGGCTTGAAGCCACTTAAAGGTTTTGTCACTCCCAAAATGGCCGCCTCTCTCAGGGGCTTCCCGAGCAGCCTCGGGCCCTAATGAACTGGGGATAATAATCTTTTGTTTTAAGCTGCAACTCCGATTTAATTAGAGGGTCCGAAAACAGGAGACCCGGAAACACTCAGCTTATCCCACTGCCCCCAACAGCTTTTCCCCTCCTGAGTCAGCTGGGTCTGCCCTCGGTGGGGGCCGGGACCCGAGCCCCCGGACCCCCCCCTTTCCCCTTTCTGAAAATCGGGGAAACCCAAACCGGGGACCCTCTGCCAACAGCCACTGTTTTTTCCCCAACCCCTCGCATCCCAGACCCACCCCACTTGAGTGTGCCACGTCCTGGAACGCGGGGAACTGGCTAAAGTGGGGCATTTCATTGTCCTCTAATTCCCATAAATGCTGCGGGAGGGAGCCCTATTTGGGCCCCCCGAGAGGGGGAAACGGCTTTCCCCCCTTTTTCCCCTCCCTGCCCGGGAACTTAATGGGGAAATTTGGTTTTTTTTTGGGAGATCGTGCCCAACCCATCTCTGCTCGGGGGCTCCAACAAAAGCATTCTCCAAATGCGCCAATGGGTTGTTGTCGGTCATGACAGTCCCCCTCCCGCCCCTTTTCAGGTAAATCTGCGAACCTTTTAGTCCCGGCCCACACCCGGGCCCAACATTCCCCCAAATTAAAAGGGAAATAAAAATTTTTCAGGATTGGCCCTCTGACTCCCGGGAAGGGCCACGGAAAACAAATTTCTCCCCCTTCACCCCCTTCCCCGGGCTTGGGACCCCAGCCCCCAAACCCCCCTAGACACCCCTCAGTAATACACAAAAAAAGGGGGGGTCCCAACTGGCGCCAAAAAAAAAAGCCAGAAAAATTGGGGCACTGGACCGCCCTCTTTCAAACCCCTTCAAAAGCCTCTTGCTGCCGGGTCCCCCCCAAATTTGGGATTCTTTTGGAAAACCCCCAAACAGTATTTCCCTAAAACTTAAATTTTAAGGGGCCCCCCAGATGAGGAAACCCGGGGGAAAAACCTTCCGGGAAACCCACCAGTTCCCCCCAATTCCCGCCCTCTCGTATGTAAACCGGGCCCAGGCCAGTTTTTGGGCTGCCTCCACCTTACTGGGGCCCCCGGCCCCGGTTCCCCCCCTTTAAAAAGTGAACCCCATGCCCCCTATTATTCCCCTGCCCGGAAGAGCTGGCCCCCTTCTTTGGCTTGGGTCTTAAGCCCCTAGTCCCCCTATAGTTTATTCCCGAAACCCGCCGGGAGTTTCTGAAGGGTGGTCGTCGAAAAGAATTCCCCCGAAAAACCAACCACATCCAAAAGGTTTGATCAGCACCGGGCTCAAATTAAGAAACCCCTAACCCCGTTTTCCCTCAGGGCCCCGGAATGTCCCCCCCGGGGCATTGGAAAGCTCAAAAGGCATTTCCGAAAATTGGAAACTCCCTGAGGTCCCAAGGCAAAAATGAAAGCTGTCTTTTCCCTATCCTTCTCAGCCCCTGGTACCTGCCATATCCCTGGCCAGGTCAAGGGGCGAAAAAAACTTTGCAAGGCCCAAGCGGGGCAGCGACTCTTCCAAATCCGCGGAGGGGATAGGCAAACACGAAGGGCAGGGCAATTTTTTACCTGATCGGAAAGGGGGTGCTTTTTTTGGGGGAAACCGAAGGGCACTTCGGAGCTTTTTGCCCTTCGGGCCCTTTACCCGAAAAACCTCAACCCCAAGTTCTCTCAAAATTCAGCTCGTAAAGCCTGGACCACATCTGTTAAAAAGACCCCTGCCCCCCCCCTGTTTCCTGCTTGCTTGGGTACCCACCCACCCGCCTTTTCCCCTTCGGGCATGGGTTTCCCCCTTCCCCCTACAGGGCTTTAAATAGAACCCCTGTAAAAACTAGCCCAAACCGCCCCTTCGGGGCATCTCCCGCAATTTGTCCCGGGGGGAAGGGTTTAAATTAACATTCCCCCAATGAACCTTGGGGGTCCCTTTGTAGCTTATCCTTTCCTTTAGGGGGGCCCCCGATGCCCTGGGCCCCCGCCGCCTTATCTCTTCAATGTTTTCCTGCAGGGCATTAGAGTACTCCATGGGGGGCTCATTCTTTCTTTGGGGGCCGGTTTTAAAGAAGTAACTTTGCAGGTGCACCCTTTGGAAACCCCCCTTGGCCCCTTCCAAAACGAAAATATTTTTTTTCCAGGGGTTTTTCCCCTTTCGAAATCAGGGGCGCCACCTTTTTCTGTCCGGGGGCCCAAAAAGGGCCCCCCTCCAAGGCCCCCCGGGTATCTCTGTGCCCCCCGGGGTTCCCCAGGGTAAATTACAAATTTTAATTGTGCTAACCCCCTTTTCTGTCCAGGGGGCCGGGGGAGTGTCCTTTTTTTTCCCGGGCAAATTTGGGAGGGGTTGCAATAATGGCCCTAAAGGGCCCTAACTCACTTGGTTGGTACTAAGGGGGGGGAACCCCCCGGGGCTTGGCTCCCCTCCCAAAAGATCGCTGTTTTCCTGCAACGACTAACCCCAATTGTAAAACCCAGTAAAGACTTTTTCCCGGGAAAACAAACAAAAATTCCACGGACAAAGAACACGTACCCAACACCCCCCTCAACAAACGGTTTTTTGTTTTAAACCCCCAAATTTTTTCTGGAAAAAGTGGGGGGACCGAATCCCCCCCAAAAAAAATTTAAAAATACGTTCCTGGGGGCCCCCCCGCTTTCAAAAACGCGCCCCAAAAGTGACTCTCTGGGTGCCCCCTAACTTTCCTAACCGTTTGGGGTTTGGGGAAAAGGGCCGATAACCTCTTTCCTTCTTAATACCCCTAAAACCCCCCCCCAAAAAAAGGGGAAAATTGTGTATGGTAGGCCCGTTTTCAGGGGGGTTTGTTGGGGCAGCACAGCAGCTTACACAGCTTAAATGAATTTTCCCACTTTTTCCCCCCCAAACGCACGTGCACAAACTTTTTTCCCCACAGTAACCGGTTTCCCAAAAAGCAAATGGGCCCAAAATAAACTCTCCCAAACCTGAACAGGAAAGGAAAGTATTTGGGAAACCCTCCTTTAAACCTGTAAAAGGCCCAAACCCAACCCAAACTTAAAAAAACAGGCCCTTTTTCACAGTTCTGAACTTTGTTGGCATTCACCATCCGCTGAGGGACCTTAAAGATGGCCGGCAATTCCTGTTCCCCCAGGGGCAGATCCTTGTGGGTGGTCCCCGGGTTTCAGACATTTCCCCTCTATCTTGGAAACTTTTCCCTTTTTGTCCCGGGGTTCCCCTCCTCCCCCCTGCGAGGGGGTCTGTATAGAAAAGGGAGGCTCTCCCTCTGTCCCTGGGGAAAGACCCGGAATTCCCCGGGGTCCTTTAAACTTTAAATTCCCCTGTCGGGTTTTCCTCAAATCACGGAGCTTCTCAAAAAAAGGGGGCTAATGGGGCCCTTTTTATACCATGTCCCCCATTTGCAAATACTGGGAAAATGGGCAAGCGGCCCTCCTTTTGGCCAAACAGTTAAAAACAAAGAAACATTTTAAAAACCCGTCATGCATGGAAATTTTCTTAGAAAACACAAGGAGGCTTTCCCACCCATCCCACAGTTTGGGCAGATTTAAAAAAAAATAAGACATTAAAAGGGCCCGCAAAAAACTGTCTTAGGCTAAAATTCCCCTTTTTTGCCCATTAACAACCAATCAGAGCCAAACCCTCCCCATTTTCATTTTAGTGTTCTTGAAAATTTAAGAGGCAAAACCCCGATTTGGGTTGGTATTGGGCAAACCCAATGTGAGTTTTTAAAACCTAGTGTTTTTTTTACATGTGGCCTTTTTATGTGAACATTAGAAGATAAATTTTTGGGATCAAAAAAATGACTGAAGAAAAAGGGAAAAACAACTAAGTGCAAAGTTCCTGTCCTTAAAGGAAAAAAAAAATACTGGGAATTTTCCCCAAATGACTACCCGGGGGTTTGCAACGTATCACTTCCCTGGGGCCCGGCTGTTTTGGGGGGGCCCGGGGCCCCCCTAACCCTGGTTCGCTCCCCGCGCCCACCCCGGGAAAAAAAACAAACTAAATTTTTCCCCCTTTGGCGGGCCCCCGGGGCGCAGGGGCCCCCCCTTCCTACCCAAAGAACCCCCCGAGCCCCCGGCCCAAAGGGTCAAAAGGGAAGGGCTGGGGGGCCCTTAAACAGAGCAGAGCGGCTCTGCTCTTCTAATCCAAAATCTGCACCGGCCACAGTGCTACATGAGCTGGCCCCATGAAAGTTTTTCCCCCTCATTTTTTGCGCCCCCCCCCCCAGCCCAAGCAAAAAAACCCCGCCTTTACCCCGGGGGCAGGCCAGGGAAAAGAAGAAAGGTGAGTGAAAGATTTTTTTATGTTTTTAATATTAATGAAAAACCCCCCGCCTTTCCTGTATATTGGGGCCCCCCCTAGCCCTGCCCCCTAATGTATTGGCCCCCTTTGCTTGGGCCCGCCAAAATATTGGTGCCTATCCCTGCCTGCCTACATATTGATCCTTTTAGCCCTTCCCTATATTTTAGCCCCTATAGCCCGCTTTCCCCTTATATTTTATTGGCCCCCCATAGACCCCAAAGCCCGCCTATCCAAATTTATAGCCCCCCCAAAGCCTTTCCCCCCTTTAAATAGCCTCCCCAAAAAACCCTGCCCCGCCAAAATAAAGGGGGCCCCCATAGCCTTTCCCTAATTTCCTTCCTTCCCGGGTTTGGGGGCCCCTTAAAACCTACCCCTAAGCCCCACCCTGCATATTTTGGCCCCTATAGCTACCTAAAAATCTGCCTGTCTATATGGGCCCTTTTACTCCCACCCCCAAACCTTTGCTTTACTTCCCCCCATGGGGCCCTATACAAACCCCAAACCCCGTCTAATGGGGGACCCCATAGCCCACCCTAAACCCCGGGCCCCATCGGGGGCACTGCCTTCCTTAAAAGGCCCCCATAAGCCGGGGGCAGGGAAAGGGGGTGCGGGGAAAAGTGAGGATTCAAATTTCTTGTGTTTAAAAACCTAGGGACAAAGGGGCGGGAGATGTCATGATGGGGGTTTGGACCCGAATGCAGAACAAAAGGAAAAATCAACCCACTCCCTCAAGAAAAACACCTTTTGGCAAAAAATGTAAAATACACTTTTTTTTCACTTAATGTCAGCCCGATCCTGTTTTAAAAACTAGTATAAAACATACCACTTAAAATTTGGGCAATATATGGCGGAAATGTTGGTCTTTGTGTACTGGGTCATAATAAATTTTAAGGGGCAATTTTTCAGTTACTTAGGGGGTTTGGGGAATTTTTTTTGGGCTTGTTCCCGGGCGGTATAATCAGGGCCTATTAAATTGTGTTTTTTGGAAATGAAAAGGGCCTTTGGGAAGTGGAATTTTGGGGGGGTAGCTGTAAAGATTTTGAAAAGTTTAAAAGTGAGGTTTTTTTCCCCTTGTAATGTCAAAAATTATTTGTGGGCCCTAAATGTCCTGGGGAAATTTTCGGGTCAGGGGGAGTGGGCCGGGGGCGGGGTAAGGGGGCCCCCCCAAAAGTTGCTTTGGGGCCCAGGGTTCTCTTTGTTCCCCCCTTGCTGCCCAAACCATATAAAAATGGGTTTAAAACTATTCACTAAAAATGAAAAAAACAGGACCCAGGTTTAGTCATTCATAAGACGTGGGTTTAAATACACTGCTTTTGGGTGTTGGGGGCATCATTTGCCATCAACCCTTCCCCTTCCCGGCTGGAAAGGGATTACATGGTCACTCTATGAAAAAAAATTAGGGGTTTTCAAAAATGGGAAAATACCGTATGGAAATTTTTTTAAATTGAAAATTTCAAAGGTCCCTATGGCATTTTCCCGACATTTTTAAAACCCTAATTAAAGGAAAATTTAAAATAAATTTCGAAAAATAAAAATTGCTGTTTGCTCTACATATCAAGTCTTTGACTTACTATTCTTGGCCTCTGGATAGAATATTGTCATGAAACTGTATTTTACCCTTTAATAAAAATTTTTTTAATAAACAAAGAAAAGTTGTCTAAAATTTTGCTTTTTGAAGAATTAATTTTCCAATTAAAAAAAAAAGGTGTTTACCTTCAAATTTTCATTAAAAAACCAAACAAAACCTTTTAATTAATTTTCTTAAATTAAAAAAAAGTGGGAAGAATTTTTGGGTTTTAAAAAATTTTCAAATTAAATTTTAAAAAAATTAAATAATGGCATCAAGATCAAACAAACCAGAATCACATGCTCAGAAGGTAAAACTATGTTATATATTAAAAAAGTAATAAGTAACAGTTATTTAAATAAGAATAAATTATAAAGAAACCATATATATTGTAGTATAAAACATTCCCCCCCAATATTGAAAATGGGGGTTTTTATAGGGGCCCAAGGGAAATGTTTATCCCTTAAAAAAAAACCTCACACCGCTAGAAATTTTAAAAAAATTAAAACCATATTTTTAGGGCTAAAAAGAAACCCCCCCCCCCCCCCCAACACCTTTTTTAAAAAAAATTTTAGATGTGTCTTTTATTTTTAATGTATTTTCTCTGAGCAGGGAGGATGTTACGAAGGGCATTTCGGTTTGAAACCCCCTCCCCATGAGCCTTTAATTGGGTTTTAACCCTCCTCTGGCCCAAAAACCCACAACATTTCCCCACTCCAAACATGTTCACAAGCTTTCACACAAAATATAGGCAAAAGGGGGCGCTGTTCATTACCGCCGAAAACATTCAAAACAAAAGGGAATTTATCCCTTTTGTTTTTACACTTTAGAGGCCTAACAATTGGGGGTTTTTAAAAAAAAATGAGGGGAAAGGGGAACCTTTCTTTCCCTTGACTCAAATTTTAAACCAATCACTGGGTGGCGAGCTTTGTCATGTCAGTCGGAAGTCCCATACAGACTCCCTAAAGCTTTCCCCTTTATGTATACCTACTACACCCTGCCTAAGTAATCAATTAAAAACCTAATATTGGCAAAAACCCGGAAAACTCTTATACAGGCCAAGTGATCATGCCCTTTTAGAGCAGGGTCCCCAATCTTTTTTTCCCCCAGGACCCCGGGTTTTTTATTAGACAATTTTTCCACGTCCCGGGGATGGGGTTTTTAGGGGGGGGTTTTAGGGGCAGGGGGAAAGGGACCCGGGTTTTTGGGTGTTTAAATCACAACAAAAAGGAAAAAAAAAAAACCCAAAAAAGTGTATACCCTTTTCAATTTTTTTGGGGGATAGTAAGGGGGAACCATATTTTTTTAAAATGCCGACAGGGGTTTGTCAACCTGGGGGGGGGGGGGAGGGGGGGGTTTTTATATTAATCCGATCCACCCCAACGACGCAGTCTGGGAATAATTTTTGAAAAGCTTTTAAAACAAGTTTTTTAATATTTCTTTTGGGAAAATTTTTTTCTGTCCCTTATAGAGATATACCCCCCCGTAGTAATGATAATAATACATGCCCCCTCCAGTAAAAGATAGATAAATTTCATGCCCCCTGCCTAAGATACATGCCCCCCTTTTAAAAGCCCCCTTTCAATATGAGCCCTTAGCAATATGCCCTTAGCAAAAATGCCCCCCCTTTGTAACAAAGCCCCTTTAACAAAACCCCTTTGTAACACGCCCCCATAGTAAAAAAACCCCTCCAGGTTAAAAAGCCCCTTTCCCAATTTTGCCCCCCCCTTATAATAAAGCCCCCCTTAAAAAAAAAGTCCCCTTTGCAAACCCCCCCTTAGCAAATTTTTGGCCCTTAGGAATAACCCCCTTTTCAATATGCCCCCTTTTGTAAAAAATGCCCCCCCTTAAACAATGATGTCCCTTTAGGAATTTTCCCCCCCCCTTTGGGAATTACCCCCAAAAATGTCCCTTAGTATTATTTCCCCCGTTTGTAATATGGGCCCTTTAAAATGTCCCTAGGGAAAATGCCCCTTTTTTAAAATGCCCCCCTTTGTAAAATGCCCCCCTTTGTAAAATCCCCCCGGACCAAAAAAAAAAACCCCACCGGCCCCCAGAGGGTTTGGCCCACAAACCCCCCGGCCCTTTCACACTCCCATCACACCCCCGCGCCCCTGATCGGGAGATGCGGGGCTCCGTGAGCGCCCCCATCTACAATGTAGTGAAAGCAGGGAAAAGGGAAAAAGCACCGCCCTGCTCTCTCTATAGTGATGCAGCCGCACGCTGTGTACAGCTGCTATCTCTGCACCGCCGGATTACAGCGGCCGTGCAGAGAGGAGCCGACCGCCTGGACTAAAGTCACCAGGCAGCTGGCATCATGTGTCGCCATGGCCGCGGACCGGCGGTTGGGGACCCCTGCTCTAGAACGCAAGCACCCTAGGGGGACTAAGTATTAAATTAATAAGTTAATTGAATAAAAAACCTTTTTGGCATTAGGGGAGTAAGTTAGGGGAGTCAGGGAGAGAGTGGGCGTTGAGTAGAGGGGACAGAGAGGGGAGAGGGGCTGAGGTGGAGGGTCAGGGAGGGAGGGAGGGAGTGAAACAATTCACATATCTCTCTCTGCTGTTGCAGCAGCTAGCTAAACTGAATAGCCTAACTCGGGAGGTGGGGCCAGCCCTTCAGCTAATGCACTACTGTACTGTACACTGGCCTGCTGACAGCTGGCAGATTAGTTTGTGCGTCTTTGGACACACAAACAGTACAAGCAAACAGTGTAATGAATACAGTGCAGTCCCAAAGATCCCCAGGACATCCTGAAATATCGGGACAGTTGTGAGGTATAAGGAGTTATTAAAAGTGCATTGTATGATGGACAGTGAATATAGGGTTAATATCAGCATCCCTATATTCACTGTCCTTCATACAATGCACTTTCAATAACTGCTTAGTCTATTCTTCTGTATTATAAAGCTGTTGGCCGCATGGATGTATTTAACCAGCGCTGCAGACTTGTTATAATAGGAATATAAATCATTATTGAATATGTTACTAAAGATCATCTTTCTCATAAACCTTTGGCTACAATGTATTCATAGAGCTGCGTGGACACATCAGACAGATCGGGCTCCTTATCGCTCCTGCTGCTCTGTCGATACATTGTAGCCATAGGTTCATGAGAGAGATGAGTATAGGGATGAGCAGCAGAGTGGCGGGGACACATTAGACAGATCAGGCTCCTTATCGCTCCTGCCGCTCTATGTATACATTGTAGCCATGGGTTAATAAGTAACACAAATATGATCTTCAGTATCATATTCAATAATGATTTCCATTCCTATTATAACAAGTCTGCAGCGCTGGTTAAATACTGATTAAATACATCCATGCGGCCGACAGCTTTATAATACAGACGAATAGACTAAGGAGATATTGAAAGTGCATTGTATGAAGGACAGTGAACATAGGGTTCATAGCCTCCCTATACTCATCTCTCTCATGAACCTATGGATACAATGTATCGACAGAGCCAGGGCCGCCAACAGAAATTTCAGGGCCCCATACAGCTGAAGCACCTGGCCCCCCTCTGTAAACCCCGCCCCCAGCAACCCGATCACCCCACCCCCAACAACCCGATCGCCTCGCCCCCAGCAAATAAAAAAACGGCCTCTAGGATATAAATGCGCCCATTTTACCACATAATACAGTATGTAAAACTGAACTATATTGTATAGTACAATAGCAAGTGAGTCACATATCTGTCTCACATATCTGTCAGTCTAGCATATCATAGACACAGGGCTAAGTAGCTCCATCCATATCCCCCCTTCACCCACATACACTATCCCCCCTCCACCCACATACAATATCCCCCCTCCAACGTTTCCCTTGGTCACAGCACCTCACCACCTTCTAAATAAACACCAGCCAGAAAGTATAAGTGTAACTCTTATCACAGGGGCAGGTGTTCCCTCTTTTACAGTCAGGGACACATGTACGCTGCCACTATACATGCGGCGATATATCACACACACCGCCATATAGAGACTACATAGTGATCTGACACCAGCTCGGGTCACATCACATTACATTGAATACAGCACTGATCCAGTAAAGAAGTAAAATAACCCCTGAAATCAGGGACTCACCGGAGACGTCCTATCTGATGAGTCGTTCTCTTCTCGAGTCGTTCTTTATCCCTTCTCTTCTGCATCCGTTCCACACCGTCATGATGACTTGTCCCGGCCACAAATCATCCCTGCAGAAATTACACAAAAAATATCTTAGAATCCTCACTTTTCCCGCATTCTTTCCCTATTCTCACCTCTGTACAAACTTCCCAGGGGTGGGAGAGCGGCCATAACTAAGCCATAACTTAGAGGCGTAGTATCCTAAGGGGTTGGAGGATGGAGAAGAGAACTGACCCCTGGAATAATGCACAACTATGGGCTGCGCCCTCTCAATTATATTACCAGGTTGGTAAACAAGACCCTAAGTAGGTTTGGCAAATGGCGGGCCCCAAGTTAATTAGACAGGCCCTATTTAGATAGGTAGACCCCCGCTGGATAATTTTTTAGGCCGGGCCCCCGTCGGTTGGGGGGGTACCTAGCCACGGGGGGGTAGGGAAAAAGCCCCAGGGTTAGATAAGCGCCCCCTTTAGGTATATCAAAATAGTGAGCTTTCCTTTTTGCTAGGGCAGGAAGCGGGGCCCCTTTCTTTTAGGGCCCCTTTTGTTTTGAGGTATTCCCCCCTTTTGTTTGTAGGATTTTGGGGTTAAAAGGAGCCCCCTTGATTGGGGTTTTTTAGGAAAAAGTCAGGGGCCCCCTTTAGTTTAGGCAAAAGTCAGGGCCCCCTTTAGTTAGGCAAAATCAGGCCCCCTTTAATTAGGCAAGATCGGGCCCCCTTTAAATTTAAATTGGGTTTAAAAAGGCAGAGGTCAGAGCCCCCTTTAGATTGGGGGAGGGCCCCCCGAGTCAAGGGCCCCCCTTTAGATGAGCCCGAGTGTCAGGCCCCCCTTAGCTTTGGGGGAGGGCCCCCATGGGGGGAGTAGGCCCCCTTTTTTAAAAACCCCCTTTTCGGAGAGGCAGGGCCCCATTTTTGCTTTAGGCAAATGTCAGGGGCCCCCTTTAGAAAAAAGGGGGAGGGCCCCAAAAAAGAGTCAGGGGCCCCCCTTTTTGCTGTAGCCGGGGGCCCCTTTTTGCTGTAGCCCGGGCCCCCTTTAGCTTTTAGCCCGGGCCCCTTTTTAGGGCCCCTTGTAGTCAGGGGCCCCCTTTTGCTGAAGTTTTTTTAGGGTTGGGCCCCCCTTTAACTGTACCAGGGGCCCCCTTTAAATGTACCAAGGCCCGGGCCCCCCTTTAAATGTACCAGATGTCAAGGGGCCCCCCTTTTTTAATGTATATATAAAAAAAAAAAAAAAAAACCCCCCTTACCCGAGTCCGCTCCGGCTCCTGGGCCCCTTTTCCGCCGTTCCCGGCGTTCCCGCCGGCACTGCGGTCCTGCTAGGGGCGCGGTGAATGACGTCACCGCGCCGCCCACCAAGTAGGGCCGGCGCCCCGCAGCGAAGGCCTAAACCTTCAGCCTCCAGGGGACACAAGGCGCAGTCTAGTGGCCGTGCCCCTGACACCGGGGCCGCACCCCGGGAGTCGGGGGCATTAGTCCCCGACCCCGGGGGGTTCTGGGGGCTCGGGACGCAGGGGGCCCGGGGGTTCAGGCCCCGGGGCGCAGCCGGGGCCCGGGGGCGACGGCACTGCCTCCGGGCCCCCAGGAGCCGGGCCCGCACGTGGGGCCGCCTGAGCTGGGCTCGCCCCCCCATAAAAAACCCCCCCGGGGGTTTTTACCGGGAAAAATGTACCCCCTTTAAATTTTGGGCCCCGGGTAGAGCAGCAGGGGTTTAAAGGGGCCCCCTCGTCTGAGTGTCCCCCACTGCTCTATGAATACATTAGCCATAGGTTTTATGAAAAGAGAGTATAGGGATGCTTTAACCCCTAATTCATGCCTTCATACAATGACTTTTTAAAACGCTTAGTCCATTCATCTGTATTAAAACTGCGGCCGCATGGATTATTTAACCAGCGCTGCACTAACGTGCTAATGTTCGAAACGTTTTTTATCATAATTTTTTACATTGCGTGGACCATAGTGTCAGCAAGGGATTCTGGGAACTATCGTGTTTCCCGGGGGCGACTTCGGTCCGAGTGGCACGTTAAATACACCTCAAAACTAGGAGGGCTTTTAACGATTTATTTCTAAAAATTTTTAAAAAAAAATTATTTGAAAAGGTATAATTTTTTACATTTTTTTTCAAAAAATTAAAAAAAATTTTGGGGATAGGGACTCTTTAAAAAGGGTTGTTTCCACAGATTTTTCCCCCGTATTAACAAAGCCTTCTAACGCTCGGGACCAGCAGGACGACCCAGAACCATCTAAAAAATTAGCAGGGGATTACCTGCGGCAAGAGGAAAAAGCAGGCCTTTCCCCATGAAGATCTCCCTGGTGTTTTTCCCCTGCCTGTCGGCTCCGCTTTGAAAGAAATTGCAAAAAATAAAAAATATATATATAATAAAAATATAAAATATATTTATATATTATTTAAAATTATATTTATTGTAAGGTGGGAGCGGGGGAAAGGGCCCCTTTAATGGGGTACATCCCCCCCAGATTTCTGGCTTAAACCAGGGAAAAAGAAAAAAGAACATGTCACCAAGGTTTTCCTGTCCTTTGCGAAATAAAGCCTTTGTTTTTGTTTCATTTAAAGGGTTTACCATCTTTTTATAAATTTTTCTTCACAAAAACCCGGACGGTTCTATTTGGAAATAGCAAAGCGTTGGTGGGGGGTTACCCCCTTTTTCCAGCCCAGAGTTTGGGCTAGCCTTTATAATCATAGTAGCTGACTAGGTTCTGTATACAGGGGCAAGGGAGTTTGGCTGAAGGTGTTTCTCACGGGAATTCAGGACCTTGCCTAAACCGTGCGAAACTGCACTGTCTAGCCAGCGCTCAGATGAGCAGGCATTTTGTTTTGTCATTCTGTGTGTGTCTGGCACATGTTTTGCTGTATTCCTGTTGTCCCCAAAAACAGGGGGCCCCTGTTGGAACCAGATCAACCTGTCTGTGTCTCTGTCTGCATTGGATGCGACCCCCCAGAGTACTCTAAACTGAGTAGAAGCTTACTAATATATATATATAAATAAAAAATATTTTTTTTTATTTGGGGTTCCCCAAAGTAACAAATTTGTAGGGGCCAATAAAAAAACCCAGATAAAAAAAAAAAATTACATTCAAATAGAATTCAAAATTGTAAGATTACTACCCTTAACATACTTACATATAACAGGTATCCTAAGGCACCCCCAAACCCTTAATTTGGTACTGATACACATGATAAAGAAATGGAGAACCTGTATGAGCAGCTTCACAGCTTAAAAAATTTCAAGCAAAGAGGGCGTAGTTCCTTGAAACGTCGCTTCGTGTGTGTTCACAGCCGGTTGTCCAGCAGCTCCTTCCTATCCTTTGGGAGTCATGTTTTTATGAGGTATTTACCTATTTTTGTACTTGCATATCTTGCTAAAAATTAATTGTGCTTAATACAGCTGAATGAACTACAAGCTGGATGCCAGAAGAAATGCAAATAAATGCAAATACATTTTCTAAGCTGTGAAGCTGCTCATATAGGTTCTCCATTTCTTTATCATGTGTATCATTCAAATAGAATTCATCATCAGGTTGTAGTTTACATGTCTAAGCGACACACCGGGCAGCATTACATTTTAGTGACGTGAATGGAGTGATTTTGTGTGTGTGTGTATATATACATACACATACATATATATACATACATATACGAACATGTAGAGTATAAACACACACATGTAGAGTATACACACACACTATATATACACACACATGTATATACACACATATACATATGTGCACACACACATATATATATTATAAAAATATATATATATATATATAAAATATATATATAAAAAATTAATATATATATAATATAATTATGAATATATGAAATAATCCTACCAACCACTCATGAAGACATGAAGATTAGTTGTTTCAGCCCCCATTGTGCTATGTAGTACTGGTCTTTACAATGAGGCTACTCACTCACTTGAGACCTCCAGGTGACTCTGCTAGGACCCTGTGTTTCACGGGGCCACAGCACATAACATCCTGAAAGAGTCAGGAAGTTCACTGCGTGAAAAGCCAGCTTGGCGCCCCCACTCCTAAGCACCTGGCGCCCTGGGCACTCGCCCTCCCTGCCCGCACTTAGGAACGGCCCTGGTAATTGTCCATGTACACAGGCTCTGCAGACATTTTAGTGATTACAGTGCAGTTACATCTAGTGACTCACCGGTGACGGTTTCTCTGACAGGTCGTTCACTTTCCCTTTTCTTCTCAATCCAGTCCAGAACATCATGATGACTTATCCCGACCACCACTTGTCCCTGCAGATTTGGAAACAAATATCTTAGAATTCTCACTATTCCACCATCACCCTCACTATTCCTCATCTTTGTACAAACTTCCCAGCGGTGAAAGAGCAGATACAGGCCATAACTTAGAGGCACAGTCTCCTAAGCGGGTGGGGAGGAACAGAGGACTAACCCCCTCTAGACTGCTACAGTTATGGCCTGTACCACTCAGAATCATATTAACAGGTAGGTAGGGGTAGTAGGTAGGGGCTCAGGTGGGTAGGTAGGCAAGGCCTCAAGTAGATAGGCAAGGCCCTAGGTAGACAGGTAAATGGGCAAGGCCTCAGGTAGGATCAAGGTAGCTAGGTAGACCCCTTTTAGATAGGTGGGAAGGCCTTAGGTAGGTAGTAGATTGGCCCCAGGTAGGTAGGTAGTTAATAGGTAGATAGGCCATTGGTAGGTAGATTGGCCTCAGGTAGATAGGTCGGTGGTAAATAGGGACCCAGCTAGGTAGATAGGCCGTAGATAGGGATCTAACTAAGTAGATAGGCAATAGATAGGGTCCCAGCTAAGTAGGTGATATATAGGGTCCCAGTTAGGTAGTCGATAGATCAGGCCTCATCTAGGTAGGTAGGCGGTAGATAGAGCCCCAGCTTGGTAGGTAGGCGATAGATAGGGACCCAGCTAGCTAGGATGGCAATAGATAGAGCCCTTTTACTTAAGGAAAGAAAAAAATTAACTCACCTCTCTCCCTGCTTATGTGTGGCAGCAGCCAAATGAGGAGTACAAAGACAAGTGTGTCTTGCCTACCGTTAAGCATGGTGGTGTAAGTGTGATGGTTTGAGGCCGCATAAGTGCTGCCGGCTGTGGGGAGCTACAGTGCATTGAGGGAACCATGAATGCCAACATGTACTGTGAAATACTGAAGCAGAGCATGACTATAGCCCCAACTTTGGGTTACTTTACCAATCCAACAATTATTCTTTAAACAGTCCCTCACACTAATTTTAAATAAATTTAAAAAATTCTCTAATGTTGCTTGCTTAAAAAAATAGAAAAATATTGTTTTGTCCTTTTTTATTATACAATTAGGATGAAAAAATATTTTAAACTGACTAGGAACATTCAGAACTCACTGTGTACATGAATAAATTGTGTATATGCATACTAAACACAAGGCCAATCATGCATAATAATCTGCATAGGTGAGAAAGCACACTTACTAGTAGATTTGTTTTTAAACCCCAAAAGACATAAAAGAAAAAACAACATGAATAATTTAAATTTCTTTTTTTTTTTAAAAAGTTTTTTCTTTTTTAAAAAAAAAAAAAAAAAAAGGAAAAAAAAAAAAAAAAAAAAAAAAAAAAAAAAAAAAAAATTCAACATAAAAAAAAAAAAAAAAACAAAAAATAAAAAAAGGTTTTTTACCGGGGGTAAGTACCAATGTTACTGTAAATTTTTATCCCGTCGAAAATCTTTAGTTCATCAGTAGTTCTCCAGTCCTGATTGATTGCAAAAAATATTTTTGTTAGAAACGTGTATCCATAAGACTTGACTTTTTAGGTACAGAAATTGCAAAATGAAATTTCTTATTTTACCCAAACCTCAGAAATTTGAACAAAGATCTAAAACAAAAACCCAACTGTGAGAAGCAGGTTTTAAAGTGTTTTTTTAGCCCCCTGTTATAAATATAAATCCATTTTAAAGTCTTAAAAATGATAAAGGAAGAAACACAAAAGTAGGTTTGGGAAAAATTTCAAACTGTTTTAACTATGGAATAAAAATAACAAAATGAAATGAACATGAGCATTACCAAAGACAAAAACACAGTTAAGCTAAATTTAAAGAAAGAGTTTCTGAGTTCAAGCCTCTTTTTCTACAATGAATGCCACCATCACAGAGTGTTACCAAAGATAGTGGGGAAATGAAAAACAGACATTATTTTCACTATAAAAGGGTCCATGGCTGGAAAAATTGCATTCCCAAGTATTTCTCATTAAAATCAAAAGAGAGTGCATTAATAAATGATCATATACATTCTACATCAATACATGCGAGTCATGTAAAAAATGCAAAGGTAAACTGTACACACTACCACCCTGTGCATTTCTTTCCATTTATACA
>JAODAL010052226.1:0-26129 GCA_025379985.1 Phyllomedusa bahiana
CTCAACAAACGGCAGGTGTCACGCATGAGCTGCCACTGCTGACATCAAAGTTACACAGGGGAGTACTTCTGTCTGCATTGGATCATCAAAATCGTTAATGGCCTACTCTGTTCATACATTTCGGTCCCTACATGTGGCCAGGCTGAATTACCCAGCGGTGGAGAAACACGCATATCAGAGTGGTGGTTGGGGGGAGGCCGTTCTGCCGCTGCAACTCGAGGAGGGGTGTTCCTGGCTTTGTAACGAATGGATAAAGTGCATACACAGTTTCCTGTCTTATTTTTCAGAAACTGCTGTGAAGATCGTTGAAGACTTCAGGAACCTTTTCACAACCAAGATTGAAATGTGCGCCAATGCAGGCGCACTTGGACCATCCCTCCTACACCTGTGCAGCGTGACAAACCATAGGTTACCTCCCATTTGTCCCGCACGCATGGTTCCGATTTTGCAGTTGGCGCGGTAGAAAGCCACACATCGATTTCTTGCTGCATGACCGGAGCAGTTCTCCCCTGTGTGACTTTGTTCGCGTCGAGGCAAGCCAGTTGTAGAACTGCCATGACACCGCTGTGCCCTAACACATGTGGTATGATGGAGCAGTACTTGTGGAGGCTGAGATGGGGTGGGGTGGAGGAGGAAGGAGGCGGACATTGGCGCCTGGTGCAGCAGTTTGACAACGAGGAGGAGAAAGCGGCGTCTCCAGTCCAAGTAGTTGTGTGACTGGGCTTGAGAAGCACATTCACCCAGTGGGCCGTAAAGGACATGTAACTGGCCCTGAACCGTAGTTACAGCTCCAGACCGTCCGCACTCCGTGCACCATGGTACAAACCTGAAAAGCTCATGGAATGACCCACGCTTCTGTTCTACCATTTTTATGAAGTGCGTAGTACTGCCTTTTTGGAAAAAGAAATTACGGCTTGGAACTCTCCATCTCGGCTCGGCACAAGCCTTATTCTCTGAACCGTGCAGAGTCCACCATTGGAAAGGGAGGGACTCGCAGTACCAAACAACTTGGACAGGAGCACGGTCAGCTAGCTCAACCTTAGGAATGGTTGAACGCGATACTGTTTGTGCTCTTTTGCAATCGCCCATCGCCTCGTTGAACGACAGCTGGCGTCCATGAGTAGCGAGGAGCAGGAGCATCTGGACCGTGGAGATGATGTCAAAGAGAAACCCAGCTCCCTTCTGCAGAGGTGTGGAGGCCTTGACAGGCTGCTATGGCATGCATTGCCACTGGCGCGTGCTGCTTGCCTGCATTGTTGCTGCGGCTGCAAGGATGGACCACCACCATCTGAGCCACGTTTCTCCCGGCCACCGGATGGTGCACGCTGCATTGTGGTTGACGCAGGCCGTGGTGCCCAACTCTTTTAGCTCCCTGGCCACGCTTCACTTTCTGCCCACAGATTCTACATAATAACCATATTCGGCTTCCTCCAGTGTCTTAGAACAGAACTGCCACCAACCCGGCCAGATATCGGGATTACCGCCATCGCGGGCTCTGCTCTGAGTGACTACTGCGCCGCAGCCCGGTCATCCGCTGGAGCTCCCGGCTGTGCTGCAACTTCATGGACCTGCGAAGCGGTTTTTTTAACCCCGTGGCCCGCTTGCTTCCCGACCTCACAACCCTGCAGCTATCCTGCTTACTCACGGCCCCCCCACCTCCCCCACCCCGCCCCCAAAAAAAAAAAAC
This sequence comes from Phyllomedusa bahiana, assembly GCA_025379985.1. Lineage (NCBI taxonomy): Eukaryota > Metazoa > Chordata > Amphibia > Anura > Hylidae > Phyllomedusa > Phyllomedusa bahiana. The sequence continues at coordinate 1,688 of JAODAL010052226.1, forward strand.
CACCCCCCCCCCCCCCCCCTCCCTCCCGCCCCCACACGACCCACTTGCTGTCGCGTCTGGCTTCCTGACAGCGCAAGCTGACGGCCCTCTTCTCCTGACGCTGATGAAGGCCCTTGCCTCACCCGGCTCCCAAGGCGTCGGCTACATCAATCATCTATTTTGTGTTTCATCTCACTCTTCCTGCCTGTCCCTCATCACCGGTCTTGTATGCCGAGGCTGACCTCTCACAACAAGACCTCCCATGCACTCTCCACATCTATACTTGCCGCCTACCTGCAAGAATCAGGCGATATGGCCCATTTCTTCGCTGCCAAGTATCTGCTGACTGCCCTCCTCAAAATTTGTTCATCCTCAGCTATATAGTGGCGCTGAGCCCAGACCACATATAGATCTCTGGCTGAGGGAACCGGAATGGGACTGAGGCGGGGCTGAGGACAAAGGGGGCCTCTGACCCAGCTCCCGGTCATGCAACAATGGTTGTGTCTGAGGTTCCACCGACTCCTTGGCTGGGTTTGTCAGAATGTCATCCTCTGGAGTAAGAGGATGACCTAGTCTACCATCAAGAACCCATTGGGTTTGGCTGAACAACCACACGGCCGCTAGATGAAACAGGCGGCAGTTGTGGCCTCACCGAGTGACCCCTGGCTGCTACGTCCCCGTGCTGTGCTGCGACCTGGACCTGCTTCCGATGTTTGTGCCACTGCCACTCGCAGTGCAGATCCTGCCACCCTCTCTGTCTGACCATACTGTTAGTTCTAAACAGAACAGACACAGTTTTTGATGATGATATCTGTATATGATAAATATTCACACCTGTTTTTTGACCTTCCAAATGAACCCAGTAACAAGCTGTGGAAACCCTTGAGATATAAATTAGCGCTCTCAAAATGGCCAGGAAAAATTTACTTGTATGTGTCGTTTAAAACACTGTGTGTTTTGTAACTAATGTAAAAGCACAAACAGGTTTAATTAACGTTCGGCAAGTATAACAATCAATTAGTCTCACAGAAAAATGGTATATATTTTGGCGTTGATAAAGAGTTTTTATTTTTGTCAGCACACCAGCAAAACAACGCTTAATTAACCCCTGATGTAAATTGCGCCAAAAGAATTGAGACCCCACAAACTAGTAGCTTTGTAGCGTGTTACAGAATGCGTGTTTTCCTACTCCACACAACAAGTAGATACAGTTGTAAAATAAGCCTTTGCTTGGTGAATTAGGCTACAGGAAAAATTATATATTTTGCGTAGAAAAAGAAACGGTTTCTTGGGTCACACACCCAGCAAAAACAACGCTTAACTAACCCCTGGATGTAAATTGCGCCAAAATTGAGCCGCACAAACTAGTACTTTGTAGCGTGTTACAATTCGGTTTTTCTACGCACACAACAAGAGATACAGTTGTAATTAACCTTTGCTTGTGAATTAGGCTACAGGAAAAATGTATATTTTATGGCGTTGATAAAGACGGTTTCTTGGGGTGAGCACACCAGCAAAACAACGCTTAATTAACCCCTGGATCCCAAATTGCGCCAAAGAATTGAGCCCCACAAACTAGTAGCTTTGTAGCATGTTACCAGTGCGTGTTTTCCTTACGCCACACAACAAGAGATACAGTTGTAATTAACCTTTGGTTTGTGAATTAGGCAACAGGAAAAATATTATATATTTGGAGTTGAAAAAGACAGTTTCTTGAGGTCAGCACACCAGCAAAACAACGCCTAATTAACCCCTGGATGTAAATTGCCCAAAAGAATTGAGCCGCACAAACTAGTAGCTTTGTACGTTTTACAATTACGTGTTTTTCTACCCCACACAACAAGAGATACAGTTGTAATTAACCCTTTTTGCTTGTGAATTAGGCTACAGGAAAAAATTATATATTTTGGCGTTGAAAAAAACGGTTTCTTGGGTCAGCACACCAGCAAAACAACGCTTAATTAACCCCTGGATGTAAATTGCGCAATAGAATTGAGCAAGCCAAAAATGAAGGGTATTTGTATTGTAAAAACCTGTTTCTTTAAATGAATACAAAGGAACTGGCTTAGATCCCACTTGGATATTGAATGTAAAATGCACTGCAGTGGATGCACACTGGATTTCAGATCCAATACCCAAAAAAATTAGAAATAGAACATTAAGAGAACAGTCTCTGAACAACGAGAAAACCCCACAAAAATCGCTGTATAAAAATCAATTTTTTCAGTAAGAGCTATCAGCCGCGCAGCCCCTTTCCCTGATGAGCACAGTGAGAGGAGTGTGAGCTCCCGGGCGTCGCGCCCGGACTTATAATAGTGCGGTGATGTCACAGAATCCCTCCGGTCTCTAAATTGGCTTCACCTCTGCACATGTCATGCAGGCTATGCCCTTCTTCCTCCAGAGTGCTTTGCCCCATGTAGCGCCATGTGCACGCAGCCATTTATCAATCAAAAGCACACTTCGTTCACCCCGAAGTACCCCAAAGTTCGACTTCGTTCCGAACCCAAGTTTTCCTGAAATTCTAAACGATTTCCACTTCGTTAGAATCGATTCGCCCATCTCTAACCCTAAGCTTGGATTCGGGTTATAAAAAGGTGTTTCATGGCTAACTTAGCTTTATGAGTTGTTAAAGGTCTCTAAGGGGTAGGATCGCTATAAGTCCAACGTCACTTGCAGTTACATTAAGGTTCAGGTTAATTTTTGGTGAGATTGTATGTATGTACAGTGGCAGGGAAGCTTGTGAAGTGATCCAGTTCAAATAGGGCTAATGGAGCCAATGCAAGGAACAGGCTGAGCAACCCCTCTGGGTTCTTTGTATTGTGGGGAGAGGTATGGTGTGGGACTCTTTGTAGTGTACCAGCAATGGAAATAACTGAAAAACACAACAACAGTCCGGGAGAATTGAGAATTTACTTCTTTCTTCTTGCAATGACAGTCGCGGAACGACTTGGTCGTCCATGTCCTAGATTCTAGCAGCTTCTTCAGCATTCACTCACACGCAGTTCCTAGGGGCTACCCTATCTACATACCCCACTGCCCACCTGACCTTCTCCTATGGTTCGTCGACTTGGTCCAGGTTGCTGCTTATTCTGCCTGCTGCTCTATTAGGCCTCTTGCCCCTTAGACACGCTTCAGCCAGAAGCAAAGGTTCTGCCCCGGGTTCTCCCGGTTTCCCTGCTGTGAAACTGCAACTAGTATTCAGTCTATCTGGGCTTTCCCTTAGCCTTCCAGGGGAATCTGCCTCCCCTCATGAGAGATTCCGGGGTAAGCTGCTCCCTTCACCTCCTTACATCTCCCCCATCTTAGAAAAAATAAATCCCTGGATTAGATGACACTCACACACACACACAACTTTTGCAGTGCTAAACAAAACATTTTATACATTTATGCAATGAACTTAATCATTTGGTGACAAACTGGTGGGGTAAGGTTCAGCGTCCCTTTGTTCACCGGCAAAGTTCTTGTCCCCCATAAACGTTCCGACATGAACCGCTCCCAAAGAGTGGAAAACTCAGGGCAAGGTTTCAGTGTCCTTTTTTTTCACCACAAAAAGTCCTTGGCCCTGCAAGAACATAAAAGTGTCTCCCTCCTCGGAAGTTAGTGCGAAGGCAGCGGGCTAACAAGCAGCTTACTGTTTTCTCAACGGCTCCAGCTGCTCTCCCAGTTGACATGCCAGCTCCTGCTGCTCAAGTCCTAGCAGTCCTACAGAGCCCTCCAACACTCTCCTAAGCAACTCACGGGCTTCGCGGACACAAGCCCATCTGCGTGCCAACTCGGGTTGGCTCTCGGTCCTGCAGGGAGGGAGAAGCTCCTGTCAACCCAGTCACGACCGCTACCACCGTGGTCGCCACTATCAACACAGGAGCCATGACACTAACGGTGGGCTCCGACCCAGGAAACTTTTCCTGTGCCGCGCCCCCTGTCCAGCACTGGCATAGGTGGCTCCACCGGCACCGAAGCTTCCACTGGGAAATCCCCCTACTTGTCCCAGTTTTCGGTCGGCACATACGGTTCGGGAGGAAGCCTTTCCACCCTGGCAGCCTAAGATCCCTTAGGATCCGGCATTCTGCGGAAGCTTACCAGCTCCCCGCGGTACAGGCTGTGCAGTCTTTCAGGCTCAAAGATGTGTTTCACTGCTCTTCAGTTCACAAACAGTATATCCTGAGTCCCGTCCTCCAGGAAGGATCCTAATGCCCACACGCCGGTCAAACTTGATCACCACCCTGGTGGTCCGGTTCTTGGCCACCCACACTCTTGCTACACCTCTGCAGTTCATGAACTGTTAGGCCTGATGCTCCAGCTCCTTCTTTCGCTCCCAGGACATGTGTTGAGGACGTTCTCATTTAGGACCTGGTTCAGGACCTGGCTGCAGCTGCGTCCTCAGCCCCCATTAACAAATCGGGGCGAGCCAGGTCGGCCTCTCTCTCGGGCCTCTCCTGATGCTGTTCAGCCATGGTCCAATTCAATGTACACGAGTCTCTCAGCAGACACAACTTTGTCTCTCGCTCTGTGACTCTCTCTAGCACCTCCTCCTTTACTGGTGCTTTCCACAGTTTTAAGATGGCTCCCAGGGGTGAAGCTACCCCTCTCTTCACACCCTTAGCTCTCGGCTCTGACTGGCTGATCTTCGGCAGGAAACTCTTGGTGCCCTTTCTGCTGTTCACTTCTCTTCTCCACCATGCCAGTCAACCATCTTGCTACACCCAGAACTCACAATCAGGCCGACCCGTACTGCTGTCCTCAGGCCCATTCTGTAGGATACTCACTGCACCGCTCTCAGCCAGTCCCCTCTGCTCAACCTGGCAATCCAACAAAAGTCTCTGTACACTTTACACACCACCATCCCGTACACACATAGTTCCAGTCCCACGGTTCTTCAGACTTTAGTGGCACGCCTGCGGGTGGGGCGATTCCCTCTCCCACCATGCAGTGTCTTCGTCCTCTCTGTACCACAATCCTGCCACGACTACACCACTTGTAAAGTAACAGGCTCAGCAACCCCCTTGGGTTCTTTGGAGAGGTGCGGTGTGGGACTCTTTATGGTGTACCGGTGATGGAAATAACTGAAACACACAACAACAGCCTGGGAGAATTGAGGCTTTATTTCTTTCTTCTTGCAACGACAGTTGCGGAACGACTTGGTCGCCTGTGTCCTAGATTCTAGCAGCTTCTTCAGCATTCACTCACATGCAGTTCCTAGGAGGGCTATCCTATCTGCCCACCCCACTGCTCTACCTGACCTTCTCCTGTGGTTCGTCCACTTGATCCTGGCTTATTCTGCCTGCTGTTCTTTTAGGCCTCTTGCCCCTTAGGTTCTGCCCCGGCTTCTCCCGGTTTTCCTGCTGTGAAACTGCAACTATTTACAAGTCTTCAGTCCATCTGGGCTTTTCCTTATCCTTCCAGGGGAATCTGACTCCCCTCATGAGAGATTCAGGGGTAAGCTGCTCTCAGTTCTCCCTGCAGCTGCAGACTGACTAGATTTCATACTGTGCAGCTTCAATCCCTCTCTGCTCCAGCTATCCCCCCTCCTCCTCTCGGGCCTAGCTCTGTGATTGGTTAGACATTCCTGCTTTGCAGGAACAGACTGAAACCAGCTATCACCAACTTTAACCCCTTAAGGACTCAGCCAGTTTTGGCCTTTCTGACACAGCCCTATTTTTGAAATCTGGCATTTGTCAATTTATGTGAGAATAACTTTTTGACACTTTTACCTATCCATGTGATTCAGAGATTGTTTTCTCGTGACACATTGTGCTTAAGGTTAGTAAGAAAATTGTATCCATACAATCCTTGTTTTTTTGTGAAAAATATCAAAATTTCATAAATTTCTGCGTGCAAGACAGATAATTATTCACCACAAAATAGTTTATAACTAGCATCTACCATATGTCCACTATAGGTTGGCATCATTTTTTTAAATGTCCTTTTTTTATGACATTAGAGGGCTTAGAAATTTTGTAGTAATTTCTAAAATTTTCAAGAAAATTTGCAATATACATTTTTTTTAGGGACCATTCCGGTTCAGATGTGGCCTTGAGGGGCCTGTATGTTAGATACCCCCATAAATGATGCCTTCTAAGAAACTAGACCCCTTAAAGTATTTACAACAGTGTTTAGGAAGTTTGTTAACCCTTTAGGTATTTCACAGAAATTAAAGCAAAGTGGAGGTGAAATTTCAAAATTTCACTATTTTTTGCAGATTTTCATCTGCATCCATTATTCACTGGAATACGGTAAATGTGACTAGGTAAATGCAATGTAATATCATTTCCCCCAGGTCTGCCGTTTTTAGAAATATCCCATATGTGGCCCTAGTGTATTATTTGGCTCAACCATAAGCCCTAGAATAGGAGGAGCACCTACTGGACTATGGGGTCTCATTTTCAATGCAATTTTATTTAGGCGCCATTTCAGGTTTGAGGAATCCCTAAGGTGCTAAAACTTAATAAACACCCCAAAAAAGATCCCATAATGGAAACTACACCCCTTAAGGTATATATAAAGGTGTCTAGTGAGTATATCGACCCCACAGGTGATTCACAATTTTTTTTAGCATTAGGCTGTGAAAATTTAAACATTTTTTTTTCCAATAATCTGCAAATTTAGCTTAAAATGTTTCATATTAAAAAGGAATCCTGGAAAAAAGAACCCCAAAACTTTGTTAAGCAATTTCTTCCAAGTTCGGCAATACCTTACATGTGGGTGTAAACTGCTGTTTGGGCGCATGGCAGGGCGTACAAGGGAGAGGGAGCGCTATTTGGCTTTTGGAGCGCAGATTTTGGTGGGGCCATGTCGCATTTGCAAAGCCCCCAAAGTAGCAGAACAGGTGAAATCTTCCAGAAGTCGCCCCATTTTAGATTCAACACCCCTCATGGATCTCATATAGGGGTGTATTATGCATTTTGGGCCACAGGTGTTCCATCGGTTTTTTTTAGCATTGGGTCATGAAAATGGGGGGGAAAGTGCAGTTCCACCATTGTTTATTGGGCTTCAATTTTACAGCGTTCGCCGTGCAGTGTAAATGATGTGATAATTTTACTATGGGGGTCAGTACAATTGCAATAGTATAAATTTTATATAGTTTTTTATGTTTTATTACTTTTACACCATAGAAATAGGTCTATAAAAATTGCGTTTTTATGTTGTCCTATTCTGACAGTCATAACTTTAATATTTTGCTGTGTGCAGAGCTGTGTAGGGCCTTGTTTTTTGTGGGGTGAATTTATGCTTTTATTGGTATCATTATGGGGTGCATACAACACTTTGTTCACTTTTTATTAAGGTTTTTGTGAGGCGTTTTGAACAAAATGAAGCAATCCTGGTAGTGTTTTTTATTTTTATTTTTTCTAGTGGTCACTCTGCGTTAGATATGACATGCTAGCTTTACTCAGCAGGTCGATACGATTACAGCAATACCCAATTTGTATATTTTTTTTATTTTGTACTGCTTTTATACAATAAAAACACTTTTATTCAAACAGGAAAACACGTTTTTGCATCGCCATAGTCTGAGAGCCATAACTTTTTTATTTGTCTGTGTATGGAGCTGTGTATAGGCTTGTTTTTTGCGGGATGAGTTGAAGTTTGTATTGGTGTCATTTTTGGGGGGACAAGACTTTTTGATCAGCTTTAAATCCATTTTATGGAAGGCAGAGTGAAGAAAATACTGCAATCCTAGTAGTGTTTTTTATTTTTATTTTTAACAGCGCTCACTGTGCAGTATCCATTATAAGTTAACTTTACTCTGTGGGTTGATACGATTACGGCGATACCCAATTTATATAGATTTTTTTATGTTGAAGCACTTTAAAAAAAAAAAAAAGTGTTTTTAATGTGTAAAAGAATATTTATGCATCGCTATCTTCTGAAAGCCATAACTTTTTTATTTTTCTGTATACAGAGCCGTGTAAGGACATTTTTTTTTGCGGGATGAACTGACGCTTTAATTGGTACAACATTGGCGTTTATAGGAGTTTTTGATCACTTTTATTCCATTTTATGTGCTGCAGGATAAACAAAAATCTTAATTCTGTGATTGTTTTTTTTTTTACGGCATTCACCGTACAGGTAAATTAACATGACAGATTTATAGGGCAGGTCGTTACGCACACGGCGATACCAAATATGGGTGCTTTATTTATTTTTGATCTTTTTTGGGGCGATTGGCGTTTGTAAAGGGGAAAAGGGCGGTGTACGTGTTTATTATTTTATTTTTCGTGTTTGTGTTTTACTTGTTTTTTACTTTTTCTACTTTTTTTTACTTTTTCTCAGCTCTATCACAGAGTTAGAAGTTGTTTTTTTTTCCTTCTCAATGCAGAGCTGAATTGTATGGGCTGATCCAGCAACATCCCCCTTTGATGCGAGCAATCACAAATCTGTTATGTTTATTGCAGAACAACTCTGTTTGCCACAAACATTACTATAAGGTTACATTCACAAAGCTTTTCATACAGGTTTTCAGGATTTTCCTTAGGGATTTGTATTGTAGTTCATACAATATGGATTTTTCCAACGTGGATTTGAAATTTGTGTTGCAGAAAAGAGAAGTCTCTGGTCACATTTTAATGTGGAATCTATGCAGATTCTATGCAGAATTTGCATTAAACAGCTTGAATCTGAATCGGTGCCTTTTAATAGCATTAATCCTCACCCAAATTCATGGAATGCAGGCAGTGTTGGACTGAATTTTCTTGAGATCATAACAGAAAACTATGACATCCCACCCCCTCTTTATACAGGACATGTGCATGTCCACTTTTAAGTTCTTTTTTAACCCCTTAACGACCTTGGGTGTATCAGTACGTCCCAGGGCTGCTAAGGGGCTTTACAGGGGGATCGCTCCGCGACCCCCCCGCACAGCCGCCGGGTGTTAGCGGCAAATCGCCGCTAACACCCGGCAGTAACAGCGCTGGCGGGTGGCTCCGCCCGCTGGCGCTGTTTTACCCATCAGGCACCGCGGCCAAGATGGCCGCGCCGTCTGAATTAACACCGATCGGTGCTGCGCACCGATCGGTGCGGTGATCGGCATAAGCGCAGCTATGCTGCGCCGATCCGATCACCGGGCATTGTGTTGGGGGGCCTTGTGAAGGCTCCCGTCACTTACCCTGGCCGGTTTGCCCCACTTCCGTCCGCAGACAGGAAGTGGGGAAACCGCAATCGTTGTACACCCTAATGCATTGCCTATGCAATGCATTAGGTTGTATTAACAATCGCGCCACCTAGTGGTCAAGTACCACAGGTGGCCTCAATGTTATAGTAAAAAAAATAAATAAATAAAGTTTTAAAGTACAAAAAAAAGTATTAAAAGTTCAAATCACCCCCCTTTCCCCATTTTACAAATAAAATCATTAAAATAATAAAAAAGTTACACATATTTGGTATCGCCGCGTCCGAAAAAGTCCGATCTATAAAAATATAACATCATTTATCCCGTACGCTGAACACCGTAGAAGAAAAAAAATTCCAAACGCCAAAATTGCGTTTTTTGGTCATTTTACGTCACTCAAAAAATGGAATAAAAATGATCAAAAAAGTCGCATGCATTCCAAACTGCTAGTGATAAAAAGTACACTTCAGCCCGCAAAAAAATGCCCCCTCACTGACGTCCGTAGGTGTTAGTACAAAAAAGTTATTGGTCGCACAAAATGGCGCTGTGGCGCAAATTTCAAAAATAGAAAATGTTTGGAATTTTTTTACGGTACCAAAACATAACGGAAACCCTACATATTTGGTATTGCCGGATGCGTAACAACCTGAAGAATACAGATAACACATTATATTTACCAAAGATTGAACGCCGTAAAAGCAAAACCCCCGCAAACATGGTGAAAATACATTTTTTTCACAATTTGTCCCACTTGGAATTTTTTTGCGGTTTCCCAGTATATTCTATAGTATAGTGAATAACACCATTAGAAAGTATATCTTGTCCCGCAAAATAAAAGCCCTCATGTGTCTATGTAGGTGGAAAAATAAAGAAGTTATGGCTTTCAGAAGGCGAGGAGGGAAAAACGAACGTGTCACCAAAAAAAAAAACGCCTGGTCCTTAAGGGGTTAAAGTCATCTTTAACATAATCATTGCACATGTAGAGTGTCTGGTGTTTGGTTCTAAATTCAGCTCCAAATGAGGTTTTCTTCTTCTAAACAATCATCATATATATCGGAGAAATATTATTGTATCAGAGAATGGGCCCACAAGAGTTTCCTCTTGTGTTTTGCTGGGATAGGCAGACTTGGCATACAAGCTGAAAATCCACAGCAGAAGTCTGAGAGTATGTCTAATGGTAGTTTCAGTTTCTGCAGAATTGGTATAGATAATACTGCAATTGTCTCATATGTTTAGCTGATGCACTGGGTAATGCAGACAAACATTCTTTGTAGACTTTAAGAGACTTAACATATGCAAGAAGCGTGTCCTTATGTCAAATGCTGAGTATTCATTGCTTTAACCGTATTAAAAAAATACTTGACTATATTTCCAATAAGATACCTGATAAAAAAAAAAAACACAAAAAACAAGGAAAACAAACAGCAATTCGTCAGTGTACAATAGGAGTTAGGGCACAATGTATAGAACTGCATGGTCTGTGTTTGGATTATGCAGTAAAATATCCAAACATATGCATCAAATATTCTCTATAAATGCAGTGGGAAAAGAACCTTATTTTCTGCTAGTTCTAATCATAATAATAAAATGCTATATTTAGCAAATATGCAACATAATAAAATGTTCTTTAATATCATCTAAAACAGCAGTGAAAATATTGTTCTAAAGAGTTGTTTTTCTTGATAAGAGGGACAATATACATATGACATGAGAGAAAATAAAGGGGTTTTCTAACTACAAAGATTAGCTTTCAATCTGTAGGGACAGGTAATTCAATACTCTTTTCTAAATACATTAGTCTTTTGATATTTTCCTGGTCAGAGAGATTTTATCTGATCTGAGTGCATATAGGTTTCTCTGGTTACCATCCTGCTCTCCCTTCTTGAGTAGTCAGAGAGCAGGGAGTGACATCACCATGGTTGAAAGGAGCAATCCTCATCTCTAACAAGATTCGATTAATTAAAGTGAAAAGCACTTGTATTCTCTCATCAGAACTCTGTAGCTTTGTTATCTGAAGATTAAATCTGCTGTACTCATGTCAGTGTAATGGCTCAGCTAGTTACAGAGGAGCTAAATATGCTAATCCCTACTATAAAACCACCCAAAAACTGAACAGGCAGTGGAAGTTGCCTTTGACTCTAAGAGACAGCACGGTGAGAAAAACCTTTAAAAACTGCCGTTGTTCTAAAACATACTCCATACTTGGTAATGTGATGGTTATAGTGTCAACATGTCAGGTAACTAGCACATTGATGTCCCTATACACAGAACTAAACACTGTGCCAATCACCTAACATGGTGTCAGTATAAACATCATATCAGCTTTCATTAAGGAGCAACAGGAGTGGCTGGTGACACATGAGAGCAGAAATGAATAAAGTTAGTAACATAGGTATGTTGCACAGTTTAAGATTAAAATTTAGAGCACATGTGCAGATACAGTACTTTAAAATCCCAACATGCTATTTTAATATTGCAGAGCGTGTTCAAGTTGTATTACATTGATTTATTAGTATTCATTTATTGTGGTGTAGACGATCAACATACAATGCAACTTTATAGGATATGTGGGCTCTTTTTTATTGATGGCCTTATCTACTTCAGAAGGTTTATCTTTTATTATTTATGTATAAAAGTTCTAAGTTTTTCCTTTATTAGCTTTTTTTTCCACAAAATATAACAATGGTTCATTATCCTTTGTATTGATTTGGCATCCCAAGCTCAGAGCTTTTCAAGTCTTATAATCAAAATCAATTATTTTCCTCTAGCGTATGCTAAAACTAAGAAAAGAGAACAATGCCTATAGTAGAAATGCATTCAAACCACATGAGATGTTTATGCACAGAACTTTGAACTAATTCCCCTCAAAAGACAAATAATAAGAAAACCATTCTTAACATCACTTAATCATACTTCAAAAATCATTCCTGTAGTTTATGAAATCATGTTCACCCTTATTAATCTGTCTGGTTAGTACACTCTCATAGTAAGTCTATAATTATTTATTTATTTATTATTTATTTATTTTTGTCATTTAACCCTTTAAAAAATAAAAAAATAGTTTTACCTAAAATATGTCAAGTTCTGCCTTGGGTCCTTTAATGCAGCAACTTTCAATTATTTTAGTCCTCTTTACAAGAATTTTTAGAGATCCCTTATGACTATTCAAATTCAACCGGAATATTTGTGATTCCATTCAGGTTTGTTAGAATTGAATTGTTTTTGAAAAATTATCAAAGAAATCATCCCTAACCCTAAATCCAGCCTTAGGGTTACTGGGGAACAATATCTAGACAACATCTGTGGAACCTTAGAGTAAGAGATAGGTTTAGTCCATACATAACTATTGGATTAACCAATGCTTGGATTAGGGTTGCAGTTAGGGTTAGGTTTAATTCAAACCCTGAGGTTATCAATATGCGGCCTATATATGTCCCAAATGTGTCCCAGGTGTTACCAATATGTGTGTGGTGTATCTAAGCAATTTGGAGGCATTAAAATGCTACCAGTGCTTTCCTGAGGCCAGAAACACAAACAGTATTTTGCCCTACAGACTTCAATGGGATTTCAACATCTCATACCCAATTGTTTGGGGGCAAACAGTGCCCAAAACAATCAGAGAGCTATTTGAGCAACACTACTAATGACCATTTGTATTTGTAAACAAAACTGTAGTTACATTTGTAGTGGACAAAATTTGATTTGCATCCTTAGTTCGTGATAGTGATAGGCTTTTTATGTTATCTTTTCTGAGATTGTAACAAAAGTCAATAAAATGTATTGAAACAGTTGAGATAACTTTCTGAGCCGTGATATCATGGTGTCTCATCTGTACAACAATCTGGAATAAGAGAGGCAAAATACAAAAAGGCTCCAGAATCTCACAGCTACACTAATGTAAATTCCAGAAGAATGATACATAACTGTTTAAGGCTAGGCCTACACAGCATTGGACAAGAAACAACCTGAAAACCAAATCCAAAAAAACGTTCATAAAACTCAGTTTTTCATCTACTGCCTGAAAAAACGTCAGTTTTTTTGGTACATTTTGCATTTTTTTGGTGCTTTTTTTATGCCTTTTTGTGTGCGTTTTTTTTTTGCATAGAGGCACAGCAATAGATTTGCTATGTATTTCAGAAAAAAAAACTTTTCCCACAAAACTTTTAGGGTTTACATAGACTTCCAATTGGGTTAAATTTTTTCCCCTGCTTGGGTCTTTTTTTTGGCAACATTTTTTAAAAAAACAAATAGTAAATAAAACGAGCAGAAAACAGATGTTCTGTGGAAACAATGGGACATTTTTACTATAGAAGTCTAGGGGAAAACCTTTAGAGGGGGTTTTTTTCAAAAAATTATTTTTAAAAAAACAAAAAAACATTTTGAAAAAAAATTGTCTGGCTAAAATTTTGGGTGAGGGGGAAAACTGCTAAACAGATTTTCTATAAAGTTTTGGGGATTTGCTTTTTGCATGTCATTTTCCCAGAGGGTTTTGAAAAATTCCCCAAAAACCCCTTTTCCCGGGGGGGGAAAGTTTAAAAATTTTTTTTTCATATATTTTTTTGGTATTTGGGTTTAAATAAAAAAAAAATTTGGCTAAAAGACCATTTTCCTTATTATGAAAGTTTAATGAAGAGAAAAGGCAAAATTAAATTTTCCACGACCCTTTTTCAGCCAACAATTTGCCTTTTTTTAAAGGGGGGTTTTTCCCAATAAAAAAAATTTATAGAATATCAATAAGATATGCCATTAATGTCAGTTATATGCTGGTCCCATGGAGTCACACCTATTTCTAGAACAGGCCAAATATACAATTGTAGCAAAGAAAAAATTTTGACAGAAAATTTAAAACCGGGAATATCCAAATTTTGTAATGCTTTTTAATGGCTTTTGCTGTGATCCAAGAACAGATAACACAGAAAGTTGTTATTTTCCCTGTAAAAATTAAAAACTTTTTTGCATCTTATTATATTTTAATAAAATATGAAATCAAAAAGGGATCTTAAAAGGCTATTTTAGCCCAAATATGCAAATAAAATTTCCCAAACCTAATTTCACGGTAAAAACGGGTTTGTTTAAAAAATGTCGGGCAAAAAATTTTAAAGTGTGAAAAAAAAAACCCAAAACTTTCTTTATCCTAAGCTTTCATTACATATTTTCCGTATTTTGACAATTATCCCCACAGAAAATCATTAGGATTGCACCTTATGTATAATATTCCCCTTTACACTATAGCTTTAAAACAAAATTTTTTTTAGAGAAATCAAACTTTTTTGATGTTTGAAAGGGCACGTTTAGTACAAAAAAAAGACTTAAAAAAAAGGGTTGGGTGTGGGTTTTAACGAATCCATTTCTTTTTGGGGAATTTTGGGATGTAAAATTTTTAAAAAATCTTGCAGTAGAAAAACAGCCCTATAAGACTATCTAAATAAGTATATTTATATTTTAATATATATATTTATAAATATATTTATATTTTAAAAAGGGAAAATTTAAAAACTTTTATTATTTAATGTTATTTTATACAGCCATAATAACAAAAGCGGGGAGGTGGGAGTCAATCAGTAAACATTATTAGTGAAAGGGGAAGGATATAAAGAGATGCTATTAGATTATAGAAATCAAAGAGTTGTAAAATTGATCATTCCCCCAATTTTTAAATGGACAGGGGGAAATTAGTCCCCCAATTTTTACAGAGTAAAATTTTTGGATTTTCAATGTGTATATTCCGGGGGAGGATCCCAAAATGAATCTGAATTTTGAAACCATATCATTCCCACCCCTTTATTTTAAATACAGTTTTGCTTAACCCCCAATTCCTTTTACAAAAAACTTTTGTTTGGGAACTTAAATTGTGGGGAATAAGGGCATTTAAATTGCCCCTTACTGACATTGTCATCTTGACAATCCCTTTCATTTCCCCTTTTGGGGAAACCCGGGTTTTGTTTATAGCTTTGGGATTCCCAATCTAAGACCTCCATCACTGAGCCAAAAGCCACTAATAAGGAATCTGTCCTTATATTACATTGACAGCCATTCATTTCAATAAGTGCATGTAAATTTCCCCTGTACTTACTGCTAGAAGGAAATGATAACATACTGAATTTGTTGGGGGGGAGATTTTCCCTAAGTCTTCCATATCTGGTCTTACAAGAGCAGTTTAAAATGAAAGCGGATGTGTTGAAAGGAATTGCTGTAACTGCCCCTAGTAAAAAAAAATAGATTTCCAAATATCCATACTCGTTTTTGGCAAAACCAAACCCCACATCAATTTAGGGAAATTTTAATTTTAGTTAAAAAAAATTTCTCTAAAAAGTCTGCTCATGGGGAACAACCTTTTGACTCCAGATTATATTGAAAATTCCTAAAAGGGGAAAAAAGGAAATTTGATGTAGCATGAAGGGTTGGGGAGCGGGAAAAGGGGGTGGGGTGTCTTTCCCAGGGGGGTACGGGTTTTTTGGGCCCCCAGCACAGCACACATGCCAGCTTTCCAAGACCCCCAGAAGATGTAGTGCTTACTCATGTTCTGATGGTCTGTAAGTCTCCTGATTTAATTGTGAAAACTTGGGGGGGAGGGTTGTGCTTTTACAGACCTAATGGGAAAGGGAACTGTCCTAGGGCTGTATAAATATATATATATATTTTTTAAAATATATAATATAAAATTTTAACAAAACACAAAGATAGTCTCCCCCATCATGGGCGTAATCCACTAGGCTCCACCCCCCTTCCCCAAGTGCCCGGGTTTAACCTATTTTTTTTGTTTTGGGGGTTTAACGGGGTGGCCGCCCCTTTTTAGGTATTTTAAAACAGAGAAAATGGGGCTTTCGGTCAACGCAGGAAAAAATTATTGCTTTGTTAAATCTCCAGGTTGCCTTGTAGCGAAACCTTTTGGGCCCCTGGGGAGACAGACCCCCTAAAATTTTCACGGATACAGTCTACTATATAGAAATACAGCAATATATTGTTATTTTTTTAACAAAAACCCCCTCATGTGTTTGACATTGTCATTCTTATTTTGAGAAATGAAAAAAAAAGTTGGGAGCAAAAAAAAAAAAAATTTAATTTCAACAAATAAAATAAAAAATAAAGAAAAAAATACAAAACCCCTGATACCCTGATAAAAACACTTTATTCTGTAAAAAAAATACACAATATAAATTGCTGTGTCAATAATGATCCTGTGTATCAAATTATCATGTTATTTAATTTTTTTGGGAATTTTGGGCAAAAAAAAAAAAAAAAAAACCTAAAATGCCATAATCCCCTTTCTTCATGCCGCCTCAAAAAAAAAAAAAAAAAAAAAAAAAGATGAGAAGGAAAAAAAAAACTTTAAGGTCCCCCCAATTTTTTGGGTAAAAATGAAATTTTTTAAATTTTCATCCCAAAAATAAAAACCCTTTTTAGCTTTACAGAAATGAAAAAAAAAAAATGGTTTTTAAAATTTCAGGGAACAAAAAAAATATGCACCCCTACGATTTTTGGGTTTTAAAGAAAGGGGCCTGTAAATAAAGAGGTGGCCTGAAAAGTTAAGTTGCAGGCGGGCAAAAAAGGTCGGAAACCCCAGGGAAAACCCCCGAAAAGAAAAAACCTGTAGCTAGCCCGGGGGGAACAGTTAAACAAAAAAATTTCCCTAAACAGTACTTTTGTTTTAAAATTCTTACTTTTTCCTAAAAATAAAAAAAAAGGGCAGGGAAAATGTAAAATGCTTGTTTAAACCTATTAATATGCGCTGTGGGATAAATTTATTTAGAATTTTTTAAAAATTTCATGACTAAAACATTTGTGCCCAAAATTACGAGGCGCATTTTTAAAAATTTTGTACTTATCTTTGGGAAATTTAAAAATTTCCCAAAATTTCCTAATTTGTGAAAAAAGGGAAAACAATAAAAGTTGATAAAACCCTCAGGTTGTGTTTTAAAACAGAATGGTGGGGATTGAAAAATTTTTTTCCCCCTATTGTTTTCCTACCCTTTTTATCCCCAAAAAGGAACAGTGTTTTAAATTTTAATTTCAAAGGTAAATATAAAAAATTCCAGTTTCATGTGCAAAGTGATGGGACGAAATATAGTTTCAGACATTTAAAAAAGGGAAAAATGTGGAAGTTTATTGAATATCTTAGTGAAACCCCTGTTGGGGCAAACAGGCCCCCTTTTCCCGCCCAAATAAGAAAAAGTCTTTTTTACAAAAATTTTTGGATTTTTCTAATTTTTGTCTCAATACTATAAATTGTCTAGGCACTTTCGCATGTGGATTTAATTAAATTTTTTTTTTTTCTATTTTACTTTCTGTATTGTTGCCTGAACCCTTTTTAGTGTTTTGAAAATTTCCTTGGCCTGTGGGGTTTCCTATATCAGTTATATTAGTTTTTGTGACTGGAGCAGCAACCAAGGTGAGGGCTTTTTTGGGCCATTCCTCTCTCTGCTCCTTTTGGCAATACCCCCACGCATTATGATCGGGGTTGCGGCCCGTTTTTTCTGGCGAAAACTGCGGCCCCCAAAAATGGGCCGAATCCCCCCCTCCGGAAGCAGTGTTTCGCGGGTTTTTTTAAAATTCACCACTTTCGGGGTTTCGCCTAAAAATAAAAGGGGGGGGCAAAGGGGGCGCTGGGGGGCGGTTTTTGGGGCGGGACGGCGGGAAATTAAAAAAATCCCAAAAACATGCATGGGTTGCGGGTCGGTTTAAAATGAGGCGCAAATTTCAGCGCTTTACAGCTCCAAAAGGAGACTTAGTTTTAAAGTGGTTTTTTTCTGAGCAGGGGAAATCGAAAATCAAGCGTGGAAATTTTTGTAATGTGCTTATTTAAAACTTACAGCGTCACTATAAAATAAAAGATTTTTTAAGAAAAATAAATAATTAAACAATAAAAACCTGCATGGAGGACAAAGGGGCCCGCCCAAACCTTTTTTGTATTTATATGAAAGCTTAAACTTTAAACGCCCAAATACATCTAAAATTATAGTTATTTGGGAAAATTTTTTAATAAAAAAATCTGTTTCCCAAAATTTTGGGATTGCCCCATTTGGTTTAAATTAGAGTTTAAATTTCCCCGGGGCTTTGGGTACAATTTTTTTGTGGATAAATTTTTTTTTTTTGGAGCTAATAACTGGGATTTATTGCAATAATGTTATTTTAGAAAAAAAAGTACCCAAACAAATTTTTTTTTTAAATTGGGTTTCCCCCCATTTGGATAAGGTTTTTTTTATTTAAATATTCTTTCAATGGGGAAAAAACCATTTTATTCTTTATACTGGGTAATTTTATTTTTCCCAAACCAAAAAACCGGGGCGGAATTTTCATTTCAATACTGTCCCCAATTTTAATTCCGGACGGTATATGCCTTTTAGAAATAAAAATTATCCCCGTTTGAAGAATAAAAAAGGCTTTTTAAATTTTTAAAGAAGGGACTTAATAAAACCCGAATTCCCAAAAGCTGGGGAAAAAATGAAATAAAAGAAATTTGTACATTTTTCCCAATAAAAAATTAATGCAAAAAATATAATTTGCTCCAAAAAAAAAAAAATCCACTACAAAATGTATTCCAAATCCCCGGAAATTTAAAATAATTTAAATCCCTAAGCCCAAAGCAAATGTTGGACAGATTTTTTTAAATTTATTGTTTAAATGGGAATTTTTTTTCTTCTTTTTCACCTTTTTTTGTATTTTGTATTACACAAGGCCAGACCCCAAGGTCTTTGGGGGAACCTATGGTTCTCCCAAACCGGATTTCTATTTTCCCAAGGCTTGTTTGGGGTGTATTTATGGACGAAAATATGGGCCGTAAAAACATCCCCCAACGGGCCTAATTTTCCCTTTTGGTTTCCCCTTCTAAGCTAATTTTTTCCTTATTTTAGGGGTTTAGTTGGGGTGTATTTAGGACGTAAAATACGGGTTTTAAATAAGTCCCGAACTAAACCTTGGGGGAAAATAGAAAAGCCCTGATTGGAGAACCCCAGGGCCCACCAGACCGTGCTGTGCTGGCTCCTTTTCTGTTTCATACAAAATAGAATAAAAATAAAATATGAATGAAGGAAAAAAATACACTTCCCTTTGTTATTTTAAAAAAATAGCCAAAAATTAAAAAAATCTGTTTCAACATCTGCTTTGGGTTAATTTTAAAGTAAAATTTGTTGAATTCTCTCCCTTTTTTAAGACCCTTTTTTAAAACTGATATTTTGGATCTTAGATTATTTGGGTTTCATTTAAATGATCAAATTTTTCCATACATTGCAAGGGTGTCTTAAAAATTAGATTTTTCACCCTTTTTTCATTCATTCATTTGAAAAGACAACTCTTTCTGCTATTCAAAATAACATTTTTTTAAAAATTTTTCGTTTTTATTTCCAGCCTGTCTCGAATTGTTTAAAACATGTTTTGGGGTTTTCTTTTGCGCCCTTTAAATTTTCCCCAAATCGCCTCAAATGGCGAGGCACAGGGAACCCTTTTCACCCCAAAAGGGATGAGCGAACCCTTTGGGCCCCCCACATAAATGAGGGCCCGCTTTCCTTTTAAAAACCCCCTGAAAACGGGCGCTCCCACGGCCGGGTCTTCATCTTTCACCCCAAGTGGGGACATTTTATGAAAAGGGGTTTTTTACCTTTTTCTGGGGTTTAAAAACACCTAACTGAGCCCCGGTTTCGATGTCTAATGGCCCTAACTTATTTTTGTTAGGTGCATTGTTGTTGTAGGGCTCCCACACTTTTTAATGTGTTAACATGAAGGGGTGTTTTGGGGGCGTTTGGGGGCATTTGGGGCATGTCACAAACATTTGTAAAATTAACACATAAATAATGTGGTTCTGCAAAAAAATTTGGTTTCATTAAATGCTTTTACGGGAGACCTATTTCAAAGTGGTCTGTCTGAGCCGGGGGTCAAAGCGAAGCTAATTTGGTGTAAGGAGCAAGAATGTCCAAATTTTCTTTAACTTAAAACCAAAATACCCCTTTAAAAAAAAAGTGATTTTCTAAAAATTAAACAAACTATATTTAAAAAGGAAAAATTTTTTTAAATTTAATGCAAAAAATTTTTTTTATAAATTTAATATAAAAATTAAATTTCCCCCCAAAAATTTAGGGAAAAAAACTCCCCTTAAAAAGTATTTTTAAAATTTTATAGGGAAACTTAAACCAAAATTTTATATTAAATAATCCAATTTATTGTTTTTGTTCAGATTTTTTTATTTTAAAAATTTTCATTTGAAAAAAATTTTTTTTTGCCCGCTCTCACCCCCTTTTTTCTACATACGCAAGAGCCAGCACAGGGAAAGGTATTGCGGGGGCCCGTTGTCCTCCAAAAACGGATGAGTTTCCTAGTTTTTTAGTCACTGACTTTGCTATTCCCAATGACTTTTCTCTTATTTCCCGCCATCTATAGGTTAAAGTATAAGTCAGGAGCAAATTAACTTATGCCCTAAGTTTCCTAAAAACGCCTAAACAATAACGGGCGCGTCAAAAATTTACATCCAATTTTTTGAAAAAAAACAAAAAAAAAACTTTCACACATCAGGAATTTTTTCACTGAAAACGGAAAACCCTTTACAATTGAATTTGACGCGCCCCTTTCCTTTTATACATTTTCGTCCAAAAAAGCGCTCTGTGTATTTTTTTTTTTTTTTCGTGAAATGATCCTTAATTATCACAAAGGCAGGGTTCTTAATAGTCTGAGAAGGTATTTCCCAATACAGTTTCAGTTTTAAAAAAGATTGTATTACCCCTGCTTTTTTTTGAATACCCATTTTTATTCTTCAGAGGTTTTTAAAAAACAAACATTATTTTTTAATTTTAAGGATGAATAATCAGTGATGTCATTGGGCTACTTGGGAACAATCAGCAAGAAAATGGTTTTTTTATTTTTAAAAAATTTTAAACCCTTTTAAAACCCGGGGGTAAATTTATTTTAGTGGAATTATTTGAAATCAATTATTATTCTTTAGCAAGGCAGGGAACTTGGGAGTAATCTTACAATTTGCATTTAACCCCCTTTTATTTCAAAAAGAAAAGAACCCTTTTTGGGTAAATGCTTTGTGGGCTTTTTACTGCTTGGGCCATATTTTGGGGCCTCAAATCACAAAAAAAAATGCTTTTTTCTTTTCTAAGAACAGGGATTAGTTAAACGTGAGCTGAGTACAACTTTTTGTTTCTTTTTTTTTTCCTTTTTGTTTTTAACTTCAAATTTTAAAAAAATTTCTTATTTTTTTTTATCTCTTTAGAATCTTGCCCATATTCACACAGCTCTTGCAGAACCTCTTTTTAAACTTTGGATAGGACTTTTATCTACCATCTGTCGGTAAAGAAAAAATTAAAAAAAAGCTTTTTCCCGTTTATTGGGGCTCTGTGTTAAAATGTTCTGCAAGCTGTGCCATTTAGATAATGCATGCTGAAGCCGTTTTGAACTGAGAGGTGGTCAGGACTCTCCCATTGAAATCATTTGGAGATTTGAATACAGCCGTGAGCACTGCAAGTGGTTTTGGGGTGCGATTCGCACCTCTAGAGATATGCCATCAATGCCAAATATTTGGGAATACCCCAATAAGTAAGCATGCCCCACATTTCTTTTACTATAGTATTTTTTGGGATAACTTTTTTTGGAGATATTGTTATGGCACTTAAAGTTTGTAAAAAGAATAAAAAGGAAATGGGCTCCAACGGGAGCCTCGCTTATCCCGGCATTGGGCGGGTTTTGCAAGTTACAGCCCCCAAATCTAAAAAAGGGCCCAAAGGTTTTAAAAAATATAATTTTTTTTAAATTTCAAAAGAAAAAAAAAAAAAATTAATTGGGGAAACCCAGAAAACCTTTCTGATTTCCCTACTGGACGGATAGGATGAAAAGATCGGAAAAAAAAAATTTTTCCCAAAATAGTACTAATAAATAAGTATACTTTTCCCGGGCAAAAAATGACCCCCAAAAAAGGGCCCCAAATAGAGATAAAAATGGGGGGCTGCATAGCAAAATAAAAAAAAAAAAAGGGAATATTTTTTTTTTAAATAGTAAAAAAAACCAAAATTGAAAAAAAATATATATTTGGTATCGGAAAGGAATTTTTACTGTTTTTGCAGAATAGAAAATAGCTTTGTCATGTTTTGGGCTTTCCGTGAACTTCTTTTAAACAAATCCCCCCAAAAAATGGTGCAATTTACAATTTTTAATTGACCCACAAATCATTTTTTTGGGTTTTGTTTTCCGCACTTTATTGGGAAGTTCCCTGGTTTCCTTTAAAAAAAAACAACTTGTCCTGAGACAAAATAAAACTCTTGTGTGACTATGTAGACAACCCAAAAGTAAAAATTATCGCTCTAAAAAAATAAAGAAAAAAAAAAAAAAAAAAAAACACAAAAGTTAACAAAAAAAAACTGTTGTCCCGGAAAGGTTGATTCAGGGTGTCCCGTTTATAAAAAAAAATAGCCTATAACTCTGTGATGGACAAATACACTAGCCAATGAGTGCTTTCCCCTGTAGTGAAAAGGTTTTTTTCACACACCCGTATGGCCTGCCCACATTTATTTTGGTACACCCTCCCCGTCATAGACCTATGATACCTTGCTGAAATACATGTTGATTAGAGTAATGTTTTGTCTTCACTCTTTACTTGTCTGCTGTAGCAATTTGGTAAAAGGAGCATTATCAAGACCTCAAAAAACCATTTTAAATTTTTTTTTAAAAAAAATTTTCGACAAGCCTTTAAAATTTACCTTTCTTTTAAAACAGGGGTTTTTTACAGGGGTTTCTGAGCCTCAAGCAAAGCTTTAGGCTCTCTGGTTTTTGACTCTTACCTTTATGCTATTGGACATGTCCATTCGTAGATTGGTCAATTTTCAAAGCTTTGTAGATCCTAAATAAAGATGAAACATTTACATCTGTAATAGATATCCATTTAATATATTCTCTACTGATTTCTGATTATTCCAATAACATAAAAGGCATGCACAATATAGAATGGATTTATTGGATTTATTGTGGTAATCACTAGAAAAGCTGTTATTCTCAAAATCCTCCTGTTAATATTATTATATAATGCTCCAGAAAATAAACTATAATTGTACACAGATTATCATCTGTAAAGGATTATTTTTTGTATTTGTGCAATTAGTTTATATTATCTATCTATCTATCTATCTATCTATCTATCTATCTATCTATCTATCTATCTATCTATCTATCTATCTATCTATCTACCTATCTGTCATCCATATTTATAATGCTTTATTCTAGATACAGGCATTGAATATGTCATTGTAAAAAGTCATACCTACCGATTTTAAATATGAGCTTCAGCTTGAAACGTTAAGAATATTTTGCATTTTCTTATTTAGCATAATGATCTACATTGTCTAACTTTGTATTAACTGTTTATATCGTGCTTAGCTCATATACACTATGTTGTAGTGATTCTCTACTATAGACAAATACAGTGATGTACTGATGTGTTATATACCCTATGAGAGCATATTTAGCCAACACAGTTGTGTCCCCTGATTTGGAATGACTTCCATCAGTTAAATTCATAGCTACCTGTATTCTTTAAGATTTACATGTATTCTATAAGATTTTTAAAAAGAGGTCAAAAAGTGATCCTCTGTTGTGGGTAAAATGTTTGAAGGTTTTCTAAGTGATGCTCTACTGGAGCATCTCACTGAAAATAAATGTATAACGCCGTTCCAGCATGGGTTTATGAAGGATCGGTCATGTCAAACTAATCTTAACAACTTCTATGAGGAAGCTAGTTGTAGACTGGATCAGGGTGAGGCACTGGATGTCATATATCTAGATTTTTCTAAAGAATTTGATACTGTGCCACATAAAAGGTTGGTAAATAAAAAGAAAATGCTTGGACATGGGGGAAATGTGTGCAAATGGGTAAGCAACTGGCTCATTGATAGAAAATAAAGGGTGGTGATTAGTGTTGAGCGATTTTTATCGACAAAGTTGAAATCGGCAAGGTTTTTATGGTGATCGAAATTTCCAGATCATTCGATAATTAAGGTTAAAATCTGAGCATCATCTATTAAGATCGCGCCTTTTTCGGCGCTTCCTGTAATTTTGGCGGCCAGCAAATCATATTATAGAATAGAGCAGGGTGAGATTGTGTGTGCGACGTCATGACTGGGATGTGTATGGTTGCGATTGGGCTGGAAAAATCACAGACCTCGTTTTACATAAACAGCGTTTCCCGTTTTAAGCCTCAGTGTCTCCAGCGTTCTCATAGGGAAAGGACGTGCGCTCTGCCTGTGGCCAAGGGCGCAGCGAAATTAGTCTATTTCGCACAGAGAAACCTCTGCTATTAGCTGTGATCCTTCCAATTTAGTTAGATTAGAGATTTTAACATTTTTATGTAGTTAGCTAGAGGGGGAAATTTTAAAGCAA
>JAODAL010052227.1:0-26128 GCA_025379985.1 Phyllomedusa bahiana
ATGAACAGAGAAAGGTCATTAATGATTTTTTGATGCCCAAGCGAGAGGATACTCCCGTGAAATTTGATATCACCAGGGGGCACTAATTGAAAACCCCGCGTTTGTGGGCCTTTCAGGAGGAATTATTTGTTAGTTGGCGGATAGGGAAAAACTACGTCATTTACTGCTTCATGCCCTGGAACGATGCTGCAAAATCTCTTTTCAGGGATGGAGATGGGACTACATTCCACCACAGAGTCTAGTGGGGGCAAGGGGCCCGAAGGCAGTAAAGGGGAGAGGGAGGAATAAGGGGGAGAGGTGAATCAGACGCAGCAGAATTGGGACGGAGTAAAGGGGGAGGGAGGGTCTAATGGGACACAAAAAGGGGATGTTGAATATCAGCAAAAGATGATAGAACATGGACAAGCATTTTTGTGTTTCAAAGTAAAGGGAATGAGGGGGATTCGTTTTTTTCAGGTGGAGGCAAGGGTAAGGATTTGGTTTTGATTTTAAAGCAGATTGGAGTAAAAGGTTTATCCCAAATCAGGGACACACAACCCTGGATTTGAAAAGAATCCCCCATAGAGGAAATTTAAACTCTTGGGACGATTGCAATTTCCCAAAAAAAAAAAATGCTGGTTCAGTAAAAGGTGTTTATATGACACACACTTGTGAAGGTCTTTCATTAAAGTAGCTTAAAAATCGGAAGTATTTTGCACAGAGTGCAATGAAATGCTGCTGCAGCCAGATGCATGTGCATAGGAGACAAAGTGAGAAGTGGAAAATTTTTAAACTGGCCCCCATAATTATAGGGCTGTGACATCACAGAAGCTGACTGGCTGTTGATTGGATGCATGTTTGCACATGTCATTAAGGGTGTTTCTTTCTTCATAATATATGAGATTTCTAAAATGAGGTAAAAATGTCAGATCAATAGAAATACAGATATAGGTCTATTTTTAATATAAGATTTATAGTGTACATATTTATATAATATATATGTTCATCTCTTTTAATTTTTTTGGGCAGTAAAAATTCCCTTGTCCCCGAAGATTTTAATGGCCGAAAGAGGGAGAAACAGTTGTGTTGTCAGAGATTATGAGTTTGTGTTATATGAGACTGATGTTCTTGCTTTAGTCTTCTCCATCATCTCCATATTCTTCTCTCTTATAACTGCATTTATAATTGGAATATTCACTTTATTCCAGAACATTCCCATTGTCAGAGCAAATAACCTGAGCCTAAGCTTCATCCTCCAGAGCTCTCTCATCTTCAGTTACTCTGTGTGTTTCTATTCATCGGTCGCCCAGTGGATATAACCTGCAGGCTCAGACAAATCTGCTTTGGGATCTTCTTCACAGTAGCCATGTCTTCTGTCCTGGCCAAGACCATCATAGTCTGCATAGCATTCAAGGCCACCAGACCTGTCAGCTCCTGGAGGAAGTGTGTGGGGGTTAAGCTTCCTTACTCAGTAGTGTTGGTCTGTTCATCTCTTCAGATTGTGATTGTCGTTATCTGGTTGTCATCTTCTCCTCCATCTCAAGAGCTGAACCTGGATTATCCTGGGAAGATCATCATCCAGTGTAATGAAGGCTCTGTCTTGGCCTATTACCTCATGTTGGGTTATATGGGGTTTCTGGCAGCTATGAGCTTTGTTCTAGCTTTCATGGTGAGGACATTACCTGATATCTATAATGAAGCCAAATACATCACCTTCAGCATGCTGGTGTTCTGCAGTGTGTGGAGCTGTGCCATCCCGGCATATCTGAGCAGTACAGGGAAACACATGGTCTTTGTAGAGATATTTGCCATCTTGGCTTCAGGGGGAGGAATATTGAGCTGCATGTTCTTACCGAAATGTTACAATATCCTGAGACACACTGAAATGAACAGTAAAGGACACTCATTACAGAGAAGCATTATGTGATTCTCGTCACTGTCCATAGAGATTGATGATTTATCTGGAGAAATATAAAGCTCATTAATTATTCTCTCAATGTCTGATCCTTTATCTTATTCTGATGATTTGTCCCCAATATACGGTAAATTGATTAGTGCTCATGTCTATGACTACAACTACAGGAATAGGTATTACTTATTACTAATCCTGTTGTTAGGAACAATACAATTATTAGTGCTACAAGCAGGAAGTCAAAGAGCACACATTGCTCCCTAATAGGAAAATCGACTCTTAGACTATTGACATTTTCACACATTTTCTCATCCCTTATTAGTAGGAGCATGTCATCACTTCTATTTTGTTTGGACCACCCACCTAACCAATGTCAGACTGGGGAGTCTGGGGCCCAAATGGGAGTTGATCTTTGGGGCCCACCCTACAGCTACTGTACTTGAAAATATTACTGGCCTCTCGGATATAAATGTGCCCAATTTACCACATAATAGAGTGTGCAAAACAGAACTGTATTGTGTAGTATGCAATACCAAGTGAGTTACATATCTGTCTGTCTCACACTTATGTCAGTCTAACATATTATAGACACCTGCCTTAGTAGCTCAATCCATATCCTTCTCCAACTCCACTGGCCCTCATATCAATATCCCCCTCCGCGTTTCCCTTGGTCACGCACCTCATCACTTTCTAAAATAAATACCAGCAAGTAAGTAAAAGTGAAACTCCTATCACAAGGTCAGGTATTCCCTCACTTTTACAATCAGGGACACATGCATGCTGCCACTATACCTGCGCTGATATAACCTACAACACCACCATTTGGAGACCACATAGTGTTCCAACACCAGCTCAGGTATAACCTACAACACCGCCATATAAAGACCACAAAGTGGTCCAATACCTGCTCGGGTCACAACACATTACAGTGAATACAGCACTGATTTGGTATAGAAGTAAAATAACGCAAGGTTATGCACATGGGGAAGAAAAATCCATTATATGACTACATGTTAAATGGAAAAATGGTGGGTAAAAGTGACATGGAGAAGGACTTAGGAATCCTAGTGGACAGTAAACTTAACTGTAGCAGCCAGTGTCAGGCAGCAGCTGTCAAGACAAATAGGATCATGGGGTGCATTAAAAGGGTCATAGATGCACATGATGAGAACATTATTCTCCCATTATACAAGTCACTGGTTAGACCACACATGGAATATTGTGTACAGTTTTGTGCACCAGTGCACAGGATAGACATTGTAGAGCTTGAACAGGTACAAAGGCGGGCAACAAAAATAATAAAAGGACTGGGTGGACTAAAATACCCAGAAAGATTAGCAAGGTTAGGGTTATTTAGTTTAGAGAAAAGACGGCTTCGGGGGGGGACATAATAAATATGTTTAAATACATCAAAGGTCAATATAGAGATCCCTCCCAAGATTTATTTATACCCAGGGCTGTATCTAGAACAAGGGGGCATCCTCTACGTTTTGAGGAATGAAAGTTTCTACATGAACATAGAAAGGGATTCTTTTACTGAAGAACATGTGACTATGGAATTCTCTGCCAGAGGGACTTGTCATGGTGAATTCAATAACAGAGTTCAAAAAGGGTTTGGATGCATTTCTGGAGCGTAATAATATGACAAGTTATAGTGACTAGGACTCTGGAGAAGGGTCATTGATCCAAGGATTTTTCCGATTGCCAGATTGTAGTCGGGAAAGAATTTTTCCCTAAAATGAGGACAATTGGCTTCTACCTCATTGGGGGTTTTTGTATTCCGCTGGATCAACACCTTAGCACAACAGGCTGAACTGGATGGACGTCTTGTCTTTTTTCGGCCTTACAAACTATGAAACTATGAAACCCTTGACATCAGGGACGCACAGGAGACGTCATCTCTGATGAGTCGTTCTCTTTTCTCATGAATCGTTCTTTTGCTTTTTCTTCTGCATCCGTTCCACACCACCATAATGACTTGTCCCGGCCACAACTCATCCCTACAGAATTTACACACAAAGGGTGACATGTATGAACTGGCTTTTCGCCTGTTTTCAGGCGTAACCTGCGCCTCACCGGCCCGAATCCGCTGTCGGACGCAGGGATGCGATGTTAAGCGCAGCGTTCGCCACTTACAGCTGCGCCCCGCATGGGCACGGTGTGGGCATTCCGTGGCGGAACGCGGCGCGCTCGAAAACTCTGAGGCATGTACGATCGCGAGTCGGCAAAGTGCGGCGCATTGCAGCGCTCGGCAGCTCCGACAGGCAGCCCTGGTTGATTCTGGTCTAAATGTTCCGGTGGAGGCGAAGTGAAGCGAGAACGGAACATGAGAGGAAACATAGAAGATCGTAAGAGAAATCTCGGCTCTCAGCTCCATGTGGCATGGAGTATGATTCCGAAAAATCGCCTTTATAAAGGCGTAAAAAATTCTCAGAAAAAGAGCTCAAACCTCAAACATAAAAAATAAATTAAAAAAAATCACTTTCCAAAAATCTCCGACGGCGCAATATCAGGAATTAGGATCTTGGAAATTGCCGGGAAATACAGTCATTCAAATTCTGTAAGCTCTTCTCATTGGTCGGCAAAAACCAGCCAATCAGAATAGGAGCGACAGTGTACCATTAAAACCTATGTAGAACTATTGACCAATCAAAATCAAAGGCGGGACAGTTCAAAATACAGTAAAAAGACAGAAAAGAGCTGATTGGTTGAGCTAGCGGGGCCTTGGCAATCCTGGCCAATCAGAATAGGAGCAACAGGGACCTATTATAACCTATGGAGAAGTTAGAACCAATCAAAATCAAAGGCGGAAGTTCAAAATACAGTAAAAGGCAGAAAAGAGCTGATTGGTTGAACTAGCGGGGGCTTGGCTATCCCAGCCAATCAGAGCGCGAGCTACTTGTCCCATTGTAGTCTATGGAGAGATCGGGGCAATGAAATCTCGGCTCTCAGCACCGTAAGGCATGGAGTATGATTAAAAAAAATCATTTTTATTAAGTGTAAAATATTCTCTGAAAAAGAGCTAAAACCTTCTATAAACATAAATCAGTCAAATCCCTAACAACGCGTTTGTCGCCGAGTCCGGCGCTATATCGGGAATTGCAATATAAAGAATTGCCGGGAAATACAGTAATTCAAATTGTTTAAGCTCTTTTCATTGGTCGGCATAAACCAGCCAATCAGAATAGCAGCGACAGTGGCCCATTCTAACCTATGGAGGAGTTCTAACCTATGGAGACAGTTCAAAATACAGTAAAAAGGCAGAAAAGAGGTGATTGGTTGAGCTAGCGAGGGCTTGGCTATTCCGGCCAATCAGAGCGCGAGCTACTTTCTCATAGAGTTCTATGGGGAAAAGAAATGCAGAGCGAGCTCTGTTTGTGATTGGCTAACTTAAAAGAGGCGCGGTTATTTGGACCAATGGGAGAGCGAGCGACGCTCTTATGGGTTTTTTGGGTTTTTCTGGAATAAAACTGTACATGGCCGAAATCAAATGATAAGACCCCAGAAGTTGTACCGATGTGTATATAAAATGATCAATAATATGGGGTAAAGAAAAGAAAAATTAATTCAATAAATTAATTTTTATGTCTTTATTTTCGTTAGCCACGGATCAATAGTATAGGTGTAACAAAAAAAAAAGAAATAAAAAATTATTTTCTTTACCCCCATATTATTGATCATTTTATATACAGATCGGTACAACTTCTGGAGTCTTATCATTTGATTTCGGCTATGTACAGTTTTATTTCAGATTGAGTTAGAAAACCCATAAGAGCGTCGCTCTCCCATTGGTCCAAATAACCGCGCCTCTTTTAAATTAGCCAATCACAAACAGAGCTCGCTCTGCATTTCTTTTCCCCATAAAACTCTATGAGAAAGTAGCTCGTGCTCTGATTGGCCGGGATAGCCAAGCCCCTGCTAGCTCAACCAATCAGCTATTTTCTGCTTTTTTACTGTATTTTGAACTGTCCCGCCTTTGAATATGATTGGTAAATATTTCTCCATAGGTTGGAATGGGCCACTGTTGCTCCTATTCTGCTTGGCTGGTTTATGCCGACCAATAAGAAGAGCTTAAATAATTTGAATTACTCTATTTCCCGGCAATTCTCTATATCCCAATTCCTGATTTAGCGCCGGACTCGGCGACAAACGTGTTGTTAGGGATTTGATTGATTTATGTTTATAGAAGGTTTCAGCTCTTTTTCCAATAATATTTTACACCTAATGAAAATGATTTTTTTTCATAGTACATGCCGCACTGCGCTGAGCGCCAAGATTTCATTGCCCCGATCTGGCCATAGACTACACTGGAACAAGTAGCTCGTGCTCTGATTGGCTGGGATAGCCAAGCCCTGCTAGCTCACCCCATCAGCTCTGTTCTGTATTTGTACTGTATTGTGAACTGTCCCGCCTGTGATTTTGATTGGTCCAATCTTCTCCGGAGGTGTTAATGGTTCACTGTCGCTTCTATTCTGATTGGCTGGCTTCTGCCGACCAATGAGAATAGCTTACAGAATTTGAATTACTGTATTTCCCGGCAATTTCAAATATCCAAATTCCCGATATAGCGCCGTTCTGGATTTTTGGAAAGTGATTTTATTTATGTATTTTTTAGTAGGTTTGAGCTCTTTCTGATAATGTTTTACGCCTTTATAAAGGTGATTTTTTTATTCATACTCCATGCCGTACGGACATCTTTAATGATTTCTCGCTGTTTTCCAGCCTGTCTCGAATTGGAAAATACATGTTGGGCGCAGTCCCTTCTGCGCCTAAGTCCCGTACTGCGTCCCACACACTGGCGAGGCGCGGCAGACTTTTCCCCGCATGTATGAGCGCACCTCCTCGGACGGCGAATATTAGGCGCAGCACCACACTGCTCCCCATCCCACACTGCGCCCCACACACTGGCGAAGCTCGGCGGACTTTACATGATATGTATGACGGCACTACTTCGGGCGGCGAATCATAGGCGGAGTGCCGCACTGCGCCTAAGTCTCGCACTGCGCCCAACACACTGGCGAGGTGCGGCGGACTTTACACAGTATGTATAAGCGCGCCCCATGGCCGACATTAATCAGGCACAAATTTCACCGGAAAACTGGTGAAAAGGTGCGCCCCGACGTGGCGAGCTTCATACATGTCGCACAAATATCTTAGAATCCTCACTTTTTTCCCAGGTAGCCAGTGCCCCCCTTTCCTATATATATGTATAAAAAAAAAACACATCAACTCACCTTTCTCCTGCTCTCTGACGTGAAGAGCTGCCCGCTGGCTTTTAGTGGAGCCCGGCGTAGGCGGCACAATGCTGTGACATCATTGTGCGGCCTACGTCACCACTAGAGACCGGCAACGGGTAGGCTTAAGGCCTAGCAGCTTAGGCCTACCAGGGTGTACAGAGGAGCACCGGTGGTGCTCTACTCTGCTGACACCGCATAGGCCCGGGAATGGAGGTCATTAGCCCCTGACTTCCAGGCCCTGTCTCTGAACGCTCGGGACACAGGACCCGGGTGTTTAGAAACAGGATGGGCCCCGGTGAGCTGCAGCATTACCATCAGGGTCCACAGGAGCTCAGGGCCCACCGGGGATCCACCGACTCCCCGACGGGCCAGTCCGAGCCTGTAGAGAAGGCAGAGAAGTAAGTAATCAATACAGGCTTGATTTTACAAGCTGTACAAGCCCTAAAATTGCAGGATACAACCAACATCTGCCAACTAAAAACCCAAATAAGTAGCAATTGTTTCTTACCCATTTGTATTTTTTGGTGGTAGACGGTTAGCGCATACACTTCCCAGAGAATTCTGATCCAACTTTTCTCAGTAATTCAGCAAATTCATGTTTTTCTCCCAATCATGACAATGGTTCTATTTTAACCAAACACTGCATTCTTCTTTGATATTTCTATAACAAGCCATAAATATTAAATCATTGTACCTTATAAAATGTTTTAAATCATAACTTATTAAATTTATTAAAAAAAAAGATTTTTTATTTGTAAAGATTTTAGGCTTTGCATGCACTTGATATCTAAAGGGTCACATTTTAAGTAGCACATAGGAGTTGTCCAATGGACAAAATATATTTTCTACTTACTACAGCTTCTAAGGTTCAGCACTTATGTAACAAACTTAAATACAATGGGCTGCTAACAGTTTTATATCAGGTGTTTCATGATACAAAGATCTGCACTTGTGAGTGTCTTGACAGTTCTGTGTCAAGCCCAGGAGATCATGTGACCAAAATGGTTTGGCTTTATGGCTTTTAAAGGTAGAAGAACGGTCAAGCACACCTATAAGTGTAAAAGATGCTTGTCATGGATGCCCCCACGACCCTCTCCCCGGGTCGCGGGCGCATCCGTGCCCCGCAGGCGAGCGGCGCCGCGACCCGCATGTTGTGCCAAGTGTGCACTCGTTCCGATGCGCGGTACTCACCCATCCGCGCTCCTGACTGTGTCTCTGCTTCCCGCCTAGGAGGGGGGTACTGTTAAATTTAAAGGGCCAGCACACCGGTAAATTCCATTGCCGGTCGCTGCCCATATTTAAAGCCTGCCCCTTCCTGCGCTCAGCGCCGGATCTTTAGTTCCCTATTAGCCTACTGAGAAAGTGTTCCTTGTCTTTCCGTGATTCCTGTGTACTGTACCGTCTTGCTTCCGTCCCTCGACCACGAGCCTCTGCAGCCTGTCCTGACCTTACCGCCTGTCCCCAACTACGTCTATGCCTCACGATTCTGTACCATGCTCACCCTTGGCTGCCATCGCAAGCAAGTCATGTCAGTGGAAGCGACCTGGTAGCTTTGCGGAGGGCTCTGCTGAAAACCGGGACCTACTTAGATCCCGCTCCCTGGCGTGGCTTACGCCATTGCTTGCGGTGGTCCAGCGGATCCACTGCTTTCAACCGTGACAATGCTTTAGTGGAAAAGACCATAACGCCCGTAAACATAGAGAATAATAATCCATGGCAGTCATAAATTAGGCATGCTTGTGGTTTATTTACAAAGTCATAAAACCTCCATATATTTGCATTATTTATGGCAGGTAATACAATTTTCTAAATAAATTTGTCTGTTCCAGTTAGGTAGATCATTCAGTTGGTGGTGTGTACATTTTTGTCACTATGTTTCGGCTCTTGTGCCTTTACCGAGTGACGTCTGGAATAGGAGCTTTATGATTAGAATAATTAGTAGGTATAAAGGGAATATGGTAAGGAGGAAATAGCAGAAATAAGAGGAAGAATATTGTAGGGTAGAGAGAAAAGGAATAATAGAGAAAAGAAGGATGGAAAACAGTGAAAAGAAACTTGATAAAAGGTAAAGTGATAGGAGAGACAAATAAAAAGGAACAAGAGTAACAAGCAAAGAAAGGAGAAGGAGGATAAAAGGTAAAGTGGCAAAGCAACAATTTTATAAGATCCCAGAAGAATTACCATAGGTCATATAAAAATAAATAAGAGTAATATGAATGTCTTATTATTAGTGTTGAGCGATGATTATCAACAAAGTTGAAATCGGCATGATTTTTATGTTGATCGGATTTTTTAGATCACGCAATAATTTAGGTTAAAATCTGCGCATAATCTATTAATATCGCACGATTGTCAGCGCTTCCTGTCATTTTGGCGGCCAGAAAATCATCTTACAGAATAGAGCAGGGTGAGCTGGGTGTGCGACGTCATGACTGGGATGTGTATGGTTGTGATTGGCTGGAAAAATCACATGACCTCGTTTTACATAGAACAGCCCTTCCTGTTCATGATCAGTGTGTGTCTGTGTATCATAAGAGCAGGACGTGGGCTCGGTCTCTCTAAAAACAGCTCAGCGAAACTGTTCTATTTGTTCACACAGACAACTATGCTTTTAGCTGTGAACATTAGAACTTAGGTAGATTAGAGATTTTCAGTTTTTAGCTACTTAGGCTGAGAGTTTGAAAGGAGCATCTAGTGCTGTACAGCCGCAGGGGTGGGGGAGGGGTGGGGGGGGGTCTGCGGGCGAACACAGACAGACAGGCTGGCAGGCAGGCTTTTGAAAGGAGAGTGGATATTGGAGAGTGGATATTGTGCAGCCCAGACTGTGCTTTGACCTGCATTGCAATGGGTTTTTATTAACAGTTTTTAGCCAGTTTTTGGTGAAATATTAGCTTGTGTGTTGTGCAGCCTATACTTATATTGGGATACAGATCTTTTCTAGAAACTACAGGTGTATTTGATAGGTGTGACCACAATTATCGGTCCAAATATCTTTATCGGAAAAATTTTCGGGAAATTTGCATTTTTGGGAAAACCCCTGATGAACCCCCCCCCTTTTTTTTAGGGGGGGAAAAAAACGTCGGGGTGACTGGACCGCATTGAAAGGCCCCTTAGGGAAAATCTTACCCTATCAAGAAACTTTTTGAGGGTATTTAATGCTGTTTATCTATTTCCCTATTCAGGTTCCCTGAATTAACTAAATTTATCCAGGGACCTTAAGAGTTGGTTAATACAGTTACGATAGTCATTCCTCCCCTTTCTGGCAATTAATTTTTTTTCCCTTTTTTAGAGTTTGTTGGAAGCAAAAAAAAAATAGGGATATTTCATAGTTTTGGTAATAGGGCAAGCCTCCAGAATTTGGGGCCCTTTTTACAGGACGATGACCCCCCCGGGCCATTTGCCCAGGGTTTTTGCAGGGGAAAAGAAAAAGGGGGAAGTTTGTTTATTTGTTTGGAATTATTTTAGTGGTTAAGTTTTGGTTGTGTCCTTTCAACTTTTTTTAAAAGGTTATTAATAAAAGGTAATTTTTTAGGATGGGCTTGATGACTTTTTGTTCAGTGTTTTGTTTTTTTGAAAAAAAACCCCCTTTTGGGATAGACAATTTTCTATATTTCTGTTTCAGTATTTGATAGTGCAAAATCAATTTTATTTCTGTACACGATTTAATTAGGTTTTTTTCTCTTTTGGCTCTTTTTGGTTAAAAGACCCCTTGTTTTTAAATAGGAATGAACTTTTTCTAGTCACCGCAGGTGTATATAGGGAAAAAAACCCAGTTTTTTTTATGGTACACAATTTAATGGGTTTTTTTCACTTTGGCACGGGGCCAGCTTTGTTCAAAGCCCCAAATTTTTTTACTTACAAAAGGATAAAAAATTTTTTAGTACCGCAGGGTTTTTTATAGGTGCAAAAAAACACCCCTTTTTTTTCCTTTTACATTTCAAAAAGGGTTTTTTTTTTACTTTGGGGCGGCCCCGTTTTTTTTCATAAAGCCACCTTGTACTTAAAATTTTAATACAGAAATTTTTTTTTTTTGTTGGTGCATTTCATTTGGGGAAAAAACCCCCGTTTTTTTATCCGTTAACTTAATATGTAT
The DNA here is from genome assembly GCA_025379985.1 of Phyllomedusa bahiana. Taxonomy (NCBI): domain Eukaryota; kingdom Metazoa; phylum Chordata; class Amphibia; order Anura; family Hylidae; genus Phyllomedusa; species Phyllomedusa bahiana. The sequence goes on from JAODAL010052227.1 coordinate 11,222, forward strand.
TGCACGTGGTGCGGCCCTGTTTTTTTCAAATGCCCCGTTGTACGACAATTCTGATTGCAAAAAATGCAATTTCCTCCCTTTTAATTCGAATAGTTTTATTGCGCTCGATGAATCCAGTTTTTGGGGCGTAGCGCATTGTTGATTTTTTTGAAAAAATATCAATTTCCCAGTCCTATGGGCAGTTGTAAATCCCTGGGACTGAAGGAAGGGAAACTGTTGATTTTTTTCTTTTCGGTCTTCCACCAGACCGCATTTCAAAGGTATTTGATTTTAAAAAATTTCAGTTTTTAATCCTAGTTGGCTGTGAAATTAAAGAAGGATTAAAAATAGCTGTGATTTGCCCTCTTTTAATAAGAGACTTTCAAAAAAACTTCCATACTTTCTTAAATGTTTATCTTTCTGAACATGGAGCGAAATGCAGGTGGTAAGCGAGCAAAGAGGGGGGTAGGGAATGGAGGTAGAGGTACGAGAGAAGGTGCTCCTTCCAGTGCTGGCGACAACACGCATGCCAGCGGATCGTTGGTTGCAGGACCGTCAGGCCTGTCATCGCTGGGTCAGGGCCCTGTGAATCTCAGTAACGAACAGTATCACAAATCTGTTCTTCAGTGGTTAAAGCAACTTGCATGCTGCGGTCCAGGACAGGGATAGTCTATGTCCAGTCAAACTAAAATGGTGGTTCAAAGACTCCTTTTTCTGGCACTTTTTAATCTGTGGGTCAGACAGATTTAATGGTCATGCTGTGGCCCAGGACAGGGATAGTCTATGTCCAGTTCAACTAAAATTGTGGTTCAATGACTCCTTTTTCCGGAACTTTTTAATCTGTTGGTCAGACATGTTTAGCGGTAATACTATGGTACAGAAAAGGTATAGTCAATGTACTTTTCAATTAAAATGGTTGTTGAAAGAATCATTTTTAATGCACTTATTAATCTGTGGGTCAGACAGATTTAATGTTCATGCTGTGGCCCAGGACAGGGACAGTCTATGTCCAGTTCAACTAAAATAGTGGTTTAAAGACCCCTTTTTCCGGCACTTTTTTAATCTGGGTGTCATGCAGGTTTGGGGCTCATGCTGTGGCCCAGGACAGATATAGTCAATATCCAGTTCAACTAAAATGGTGGTTGAAAGACACCTTTTTCCAGCACTTTTTAAATATGGGGGTCATGCAGGTTTGGGGTTCATGCTGTGGCTCAGGACAGGGATAGTCTATGTCCAGTTCAACTAAAATGGTGGTTGAAAGACTCCTTTTTCCGGCACTTTTTAAATCTGTGGGTCAGACAGGTTTAAGGGTCATGCTGTGGCCCAGGACAGATATAGTCAATGTCCAGTTCAACTAAAATGGTGGTTAAAAGACTCCTTTTTCCGGCACTTTTTAATTTGTGGGTTATGCAGATTTAAGGGTCATGCTGTGGTACAAGACAGGGATAGTGAATGGTGTGTGACTTTTTTTCTGTGGCTTTTATAACCTAAGTGTGTTGCCTAAGATGTAGCACGTATCCATTTGACTGTTGTGGATGTTAATTCCAGCTACTCCAGTCCTGTTTGGGTGTAAGAATGAAGGTGTTGTTCCTCTCCCATAGACTTTAATGGCCATCGGTGATAATCTATTATCGACTATCAGAAATCGCCTTGATAATTGCCGATATCGACTATCGACCCAATGACGATAGTCGATGTAATCGCTCATCACTACTTATTATCTTCGGTCTCTCTCTCTTTTTATTACTCTTGGTCCTTTTCTATGTGACCTATGGTGCCATTCTTGTAGTGATGATATGTTGATCTTCTAAATGTTCTAAAGTGACGTACGTCTGTAGATAAACCTACTAATATCCGCATGCAGCTTTTTGCTTTGGATATGATAGCCATCAGCATCACAGGTCATTTCATTAGGTCTCTGGGTTGGTTGTTAGTGATCCTTAAAACTTGATGTCTCCCAAGACACAAGGAGACTATATTGACAGAAGATTTCTCCTTTACCATTGGAAAACAGCACAGTCACTAGGAAAAAATAATTGTTGTGTTTTCACATAAGCGCATACCAGTCATGCTGTTATTAGACTTTAGTGCATTGGGCATTTCAGGCCGTTTGTCTGCAGCAAAGCCTTTTGACCTCTGCAGACATCGGGGTTTGTGGTGCCCGACTCCACAGCATCGCTGAGAACAGAGCTGTATTTCACAACCCTGTTCGCAGCACAATCTCCTCAAGCACTAGGGAGCAGGGGAAACCTCCACTACCCCGGTGCTTAACCATTTGATTGTCACAGCAACTGACCCCTACATAATCAAAGGGCTTTCCCCTACTCTGTCAGGTGATCGGGACTCCGGTGACCCGACAGAGCCCGGGGAACATCTCCACACTCAACTCTGGGGACCTAGAGTAGCCCAAGGGCAGTCTGTATAACAAGCCAGTGATCAGGGCAGACTGTGCTGCCCTGATCGCTGCCTGTGTCAAACTGACACAGATTATAATGTATTGGCATATATGAATATGCTAAAACAGAAAAAAAAATAAAAAAATAAAACAGTTCTCCCTTCATGGGATTTAAAAAAAGGTAAAAACCATAAAAAATGTAGAGAGAAATTAAATAAATAATAAAATAAAAATACATTATTAATAAAAAATAATTGTGCATACACACATTAGGTATCCATATGACCGTAATAACCTGTACAATTTATAAGTGAACTTAAACTATTACCCAAAAAGTACAACTTGTCCCGAATAGAATGAGGCCTCATACAACTTCGTCATTGAAAAAATAAAAAGTTTTGACTGTTGAAATGCAGGGAGACAAAAACTTAAAAAATGTGCTGGTCATTAACTACTTTTCAGGCTTTCGGCTTAAGGGGTTAAGCTATAGGTACCAAGTTGCAGGCGTTTGCTGAACTATGTGGTTAGAATTTTATGGATCTTATTTTAATATATTTTCCATGACATAGACAAGAAGCTCCATCCATCATGGATGATCTTAGGCTATCTCAAAGCAGCCCAAGGAGGAATATGCATAATTATTGGGCTGTCCTATTGTCATTATATGGATAACTCTACTGACATTTATTAGACAGTGGAGGAGCATTCACATCAAGTGGAACTATATTAAAACTAGATTTTCAGATATTTATGAATCCACAATGCCGAGATCCTTAATAATTTGAAATCTTTAAACTGTTTTAAACATCTAGAAGCCTTGTTCAAAAATATTACAACTTGTTATCTATATTTTCTGTGTATTTGGTTCAATCTAATTATGTTTCACTCTGGATACCACTAAATGTTCTTCTTCTAAGACTCTTACAGTTGCATCTTCAAAATATTGTATGAAGTGACTTAAAATGACAGGAGTCAAGGGAGGAGCATGATGTGCATATTACTATAAAGGAATATTCACTGTGACTCCTTTCATTTAAAATTCACCCTCTGTAAATTCATGCATAGCCGTTATTATTGTTATGTGTAACTATATTGTTTTATTTGCATTTTCCTAGGAATTGTCTACCTTTTCTAAGTCCGTGTGTGTTGTTGTTGTTGTTTCTCCAGCCAATGCCTGTTTATGGGGTTGATAGATAATTATACAGTGGACTGAAAAAGTCTTCACACCTCTTTTCCTGTTTCTCATTTTTAAACATTATAGACACACGCTTAAATGCATTTTATCGCTAATTTATGTGATAGAGCAACACAAAGTATAAAGAATTTATGAAGTATAACATTTTTTATGCTTTTTCAAATTCTAACAAATGTTAAAAAAACATAAATGTCTGGTGTGCATATGATTTCAGCCCCTGGTATCAATACTGTGAAGGAAAAATCTTTACCTGCAACAAAAGTTGGAATCTGTCTATTTCAACTTTGAATATCTAGTGGCTGGAATGAGTTGTTGTCCATTCTTCTTTGCTCAGTCAGATTGGTTGACAAATATTTGCAAACAGCAATTTTAAGTCATGCCACAGAAACATTTTTATTGTATACATTTGTGATGCAGCACCATTTTCTGCAACTAATAAGCAATTATTTTTCAATCTATAGACCTGAATGGGGACTTAGGGCGACATGTATGATCGGGATTTGTGCCTGATTTCTGGCGGAACCTGCGCCTCACCGGTCTGAATCCACTGTCGGACGCAGTGATACGGTGTTAGGCGCAACCTTCGCCACTTTCGGATGCACTTAACATAAAGGGACGTGCAATGGCCGCACTGTGCGCGTTCTGGGCCGGGACGCGGCAAATTCGAAAACTCTGAGGCATGCATGATCGCAGGTCGGCAAAGTGAGGTGCATTGCAGCACTTCACCGCTCAGACAGGCAGACCTAGTTTAATGTGGTCTATCTGAGCGGTGACGTCGAAGTGGAGCACAGAATGCTTGTAATGTGTTCTACACTGACAGCAGTACACTCGTCCCATAAATGATTTGTAAAGAAGAATAATTAATAAAGCAATAAATTCTGCTTGGAGAACAACAGGTCCCAGCAAGCCTTTTGTTGTATATACTGAATTGTATAAAAACTTCAAGGCAGGCCAAATACATGTAAAATTGAAGTTATTGAAAATGTGTAAGAAAACATGTGGGCAACATATGCATTGGCTTATGTGCTGTTACATTAGTGTAATTTCCATAGACTGTGGAATACATTTGGTAGTGGATATTTTTTTCAGGGAAGCTAATTGTAACGGATGAACTGGTAAAGTGGGTAGTGGACCCACTGGACCACTGCCGGGCTTGCTCCGAGGGGGCGTAACTAAGTGGCCGTCGGGCATCTTCACAGAGCCTTTGATGGTAAGGTTGGCTGACACCAACAGCCACCAGGTGCTACCTCAGAGCAGTCCCTAGCAGTGGCAGCTGACCAGACAGGCCAGAAGTGCCAAAGCTAGGCACCAACAGGATAAGGGACCAACATAAAGCAGACTAGGAGTAGAATATGTGTGCAGGTACAAACAGACAAAGACAGGACTAAACAGATGCCAACCAGGAGGGTTAAACGTAAGGCAAAGGAACAATACAGAGACAGACAGAAAACAACATCAAGAACAAGCAGAGACTCAAGCTAAACTCAGGCAAGGTACCAAGGCACGTCCTGGGCAGGAACACAGACAGAACAAGGCAAGGAAACACACAGACATGGAAACAGGGACAAGCAGAAACATAAACTAGGGCTCTGGCTAGGAGCTAAGGCATAAACATGGCAAGGGAGCTCACAGACAAAGATGCAGACAGACACATGGAGACTAACCAAACATAGAGGATACCACAAGGACACAAACAAGACAGCGTGCGCACACCAGACCACTAACAAACAATAAGACACTACACAGCACAGCAACAACAGACCACACCAAGAGACAACATAACACAACAAGGATCAGGCAGGGAGTGTAGGGAGGAGCAGGCTTATAAACCCACAGGTGGAAGGGGATTAGAAGAGGAAGCCCAACCCCGCTGCACACTGTGGGAATAAAGGAAGGGAAGATGTGGCCGCCGCCCTCTATAGAGACAGGGAAACAGGGCAGCAGCCAAGATGGAGAAGCAGCATGGCCAGCATGGGAAAGCCGCACAGCGACCGCAGGTGGGTAAGCAGCGACTACAGGAGCGCTCACGGCGACAGCAGAGGCCGCAGCATAGGACAGGAACGCGGCGCAGACCGTGACACTAATATATATATTATCATTAATGTGCTTGCAAAAAATGTATTTATACATGGATTTAATTTTTCCAGCACTTGTATATGTCTGTTTATTAAGTAATTCATTTCAATAAGCAAGCCATTTTATTCTTCATACTGTGTTATATATCTCCGAGGCGAAATCTGTTCCGTAATTACATTGCAAATACGTTCCACAAAGTGTGGCATGTATTTGCAATGTAACTCCGGAATGGATTTCGAGTCAGAGATACAGTCCCCATAGTAAATAATGGTGACTATACTTCAGAGGCGTAATCTGTTCCGCATTTACATTGCAAATACGGCCCACACTTTGTGGAACGCATTTGCAATGTAATTACGGAACGGATTTTGCCTCGGATATACAATACACAGTATGAAGAATAAAATGGATTGCACTTTGGAATGAATTACTTAATCAACAGACATATACAAGTGCAGGGAAAATTAAATAAATGTATAAAAACATTTTTTTACAATCACATTAATGACAATATCTATATATATATTAACTTCCCTGAAAAAAATATCCACTACCAAATGTATTCCACAGTCTGTGGAAATTACACTAATGTAACAGCACATAAGCCAATGCAGATGATGCACACATGTTGCCCAGATGTTGCACACATGTTGCCGGGGTGTTGATCAGATGTTGCACACATGTTTGTACTTTTTTTTGTTTTTTTTTTACAAATGTTTTTTTCTTTCTTCACATTTATTCTATTTAGTATGTCCAGCAAGAACCAGCACAGCACAGGTCTGGCTGGGACCTGTGGTTCTCCAAGCAGGACTTCTATGCTCCCTGGGCTTCGTTCTAGATGTATTTACATCCGTATTTAAGTCCGTAAAAAACATCACCAAATGTGGCTAAAATAAAGGACTATTAGCTTACAATGGATTCCTATGGCAAACAGGATGTAATTCCGGATGTAAATACAGATTTAAATACGTCTAGAACGAAGCCCAGGGAACATAGAAGTCCTGCTTGGAGAACCACAGGTCCCAGCCAGACCTGTGCTGTGCTGGCTCTTGCTGCACATACTAAATAGAATTAAATGTGAATGAAGAACAAAGACATCTTCATTTTTAATTAAAACAATAGACAAAAATTCACATCTGGAGGGGCATGGTCTGGATCCCGATCAGGATGGCTGCCTAGCTCAGTAGCTCCTCTGGCTCTGCAGCTCTAAGTGAGGCTACATCGGCTCAAAACCTGTCAAAAATACCCTAAAGTTGTTGGAGAGGGCTCCTGCTACCACCTGGACTGCGAGACTGCCTGAGATCCCAAGCAGACCTATCACCCTGAAATCTACGGCAGAAGATTCACCTCACCCCGCCGCGTGGTCTTTCCGGCGCCATCTTACCAAGCCCTCAGTGTGCTCCATTCGGATACCGCACAGGCCAGAAGAGGATTTTGGTGCGGCTGTCTGCTGCTGCCTCTGACGGTGACTGACCGGAGGTGCCCGTTCTGCTGAAGGACCAGAAAGAGAGGTGGGTGCTACACTCCAGACCCGGAGCCCGCCAGAAAGCTAAGAACAGCCCCGCACTGCCTGCCTGCCTCTGCAGCTGCGGAGCTGACTCACGGTGCTCGGTGTGGCTTTCCCGCCGCCATGCCATTAACTCCGGATTCCTCCAGAGCACACCTGCGGCCCCCAGCCGCCTGCTTGCATCCACGGCCCTATTGCTATGCTCAGGCCCACCTGTGATTGGCGCAGCCTCCCGCGGCCTCCTCACCTCTCCGGCAGCAGTGTGGCCACCGGTCCCCCTTGAGATTTGGGTCAACCCTCAGCTGCTCCCTCTGCTACACGATTGCGGACACTGCAGTCAAGCTCCCTGGGGATCGTCACAGCTCCCTTCTACTTCCCTGCAATTGCGGCTGCAGTGCAGCTTTGGAGGAAATTGGAGACAGGTCCACCATCCTATTGCCTGTCTACCTACACAGCAGCACTATAACTGCTGGGCACATCACAGACAGGTACAACATCTTGCCCATTTTATTTTTGCCCCCAGAAATACAGTTTTGCTACTGACCCCCGGGGACAACTGGTATACGCCTCCTAGTCATCTGCCTTGCAATTTTTAAGGCAGCAGCTTTTTACCAGCATACTGTTGACCATAAGTGAAGAGAGCCGTTCACAAGGATTTTCCATGTTTCTGGGACTTTAGATAGCTGGAAAAACCCTGCTCTGAGTCCCCCAAAACCAGTGGGGATCACTGTGCAACTTGATTTCATATTTGGGTTTCCCACTCTGGGGGTTCCCCCTCTGCTAATTATTTTTTGTCCTCTCTTTCAACACTTCATCAAGATTCTGCTTATATAGCAATTCTTCCTCTACAACTACAATGCAACCCAAATCAGCAAAAGGGTCAGGGATCCCAGGGGAAAAAAACCCCTCAGTCTGTGATAAACAACCGCATGGACGGATCCATAGATCCCGGGACCCTGCTCAGGGTTTTTTTAGATAGTCAGGGGCTCCATCCCGGGAATCCTCCTGGAGGCTGAAGGTTTTTGACGTGCCGTCGCTAAAAGTGTTTGAGCGATTTTTATCGACAAATTGAAATCGGCAAGGTTTTTTTTGGTGATCAAATTTCCAGATCATGCGAAATTAAGGTAAAATCTGTCATCAACTATTAAGACCCCTTTTCGCGCTTCCTTAATTTTGGCGGGCCCCAAACAGATTACAGAATAGAGCAGGGGAATGTGGTGCGACGTCATGACGGGATGTGTATGTTGCGATGGCTGGAAAAATCACATACCTTGTTTTCATAGAACAGTTTTTCCCTTTTAGCCTCAGTTCTCCACTCTCATAGGGATAGGACCGCGCCTGCCGTAGCCAAACACTCACAAAAATTTGTCTATTTCGCACAGAGAAACCCTACTATTAGTTGATCCTTCCAATTTATTTTATTAGAGATTTGAAGATTTTATGTAGTTAGCTAGAGAATTTTTAAGTGGGAGCGCGGGGGGGGGGGGGGGGGGGCCCCGGGCGAACACGACAACCTATCCCTTTAAAAAACACGGATAAAGTTCACCCAAATTTTTAGACATTGTGTGGAATATCTTTATTATTAACAGTTTGCTATTGAAATATTCCTGGATATTGGGGAGCCTAACTTTTATTGGATACACACATTCATAACTGCAGGGCTCATTTTTACTGCAAAACCCACTTTTTATTATCATAACATTTCAGATAGGTGTTCATTTTTTACGTTTTTTTTTGACTTTTCGCACCCAGCATTTTCATTGTCGGGCTACATTTTTAAACCCCACCTCAAAACACTTTCTTCTGATATTCTCTATGAGAAATATTTTTTTTTCCATTGGGCCACTCCATGGTGATTTATCTAAATCGCCACCCGGAGAAAAATAACCTTAAATTAGTTCAGGGGAAACACACGGGGAAATCAGTCACCAACACAAATTCAAAAATTTTTTTGGTTTTTTATTGTTGTCTTTGCACCCCAAAACAAAAAGACATGTGCCTGGGGGTTTACCCTAACCCCGGTCATCCCGCCCCTTTTCCCCTTCTTTTATCTTCACATCAGATTGACACTCCCCTTCCAATTCCCTCTCTTTTTTTCCCCTTACCCCTTTTCCGGGTTAAACGTTTTTTAAACCTGTAAAAAAAAACAACCAAGGGAAAATGTATTGATAACTTTAATAAAACACTCAGTGTTCCTTGAAAAATTTTTACTTTTTAAAAGCGCGGCTGTAACGCGCGAAAGGGCCCCAAGTTTTTTTTTAAGTTTATTTTTTAATTTTTGTCTCGGTAACACCAGTCATTTTTAAGAATAAAAAAAAACTCTTCTAATAAAAGCCTATAGCCGGGGTTTTTTTTTCTTTTTCCCAAATTACAATTTGGGGGCCGGGTCCATTTTTTTTTCTTTTCCCTTTCCCCTTTGGAAATTTTTTCCCCTCCCCCCGGGTTTACCCCGAACGGAGCTACAGAGCCCAGCGGCTGAGGTGTAAGGGCTAGGGGGTACAAATAGCCCGGGAAAAGCGCTTATGAGTGTTGTGCTTCTAAACTAAAGCCAACCCCAAAAAGGGTTTAAAAGGTTTACCTTTTCCGGGTTATTACTCACTTCTTTTATTTACAAATATAACACTATTTTTCCCCCCCTTTTTCCCTTTTTTTCCTTTTTGCATATACGTCCTGAACGGGGATCGTTTTTCTTCAACCCTTCTCCTTTTTCTGGGGGCCCGGCGGGCCAAACATGAATATTTCCGGGAATCGCCCTAACAACAAAGAAACTGTTTTTTCAAAAACCCTTCATGAGGATCTGGACAACATCCCCGGGCATTGCCCAATACAGAGATAAGTACTTTTTTTCCCTTCAAGGATAAATACGCAGCCCTATGAAAATCCCTCTTCAATAATCTTAAAAGAAACTTTTTTATAATAAAACAAACGGGACATCATTTTTTTAAAAAACATGATAAAAAACTTTTCTTTTTGTCCCAAAAGGTCTGAAATTTAACCCTTTCCCATCAACCTTTTTTGACCGACACCCGTTCACTAAAAATTGGGATTTCAATACTCAAAAACGCTCGAAACAATTTAATAGAGCTTTTAAATTCAAAAAAGACCAAAATTTTAATAGAACAATAAAATTTAGATATTGACCAACATTCTAAAACCCTACAAAAATTTGACACCCACAAAGTTTTCCCCTAAATTAAATAAAGAGCCCAATACGAAAAAAAAAAATTTACAAAGAATAATCTTTTTTTTGAAAAAAAAGGGAAACCCCCCCCGTGAAAAAAAAAAAATTTCCCAAAAAAAATAAGATAGACCAAAAACAACAGCTGAATTTTAAAAAATCCCCCCCAAAGTAAAAAGGGAAAAAACAAAGCTGTTTATTTTTTCCCCAAACCCAAAAAACCCCTCTTTTTTTCCCCAAAATTCTAAATATCGAAAGGGGAATAAAAAAAAATAACAACTTTTCCCCCATAACAAGACTCCTTTTAAATAGAAAAACAAAGTAGATTTTTCACAAACGGGGGGGCCAAAACCCAAAACTTTTCTCTCTGAAAACTAGGGGCAGCCCGGCCATAAAAAATTTGGGAAAACAACTCACTTAAACAGCTGCCCTCCAACAGAAAACCGAAACCTTAACACCCCGAAAACGGGATACAATAAATTTTAAAAATGAATAAAAAAGTACAAATTTTAATTTTACACAATAGAGAAGAGAAAGAAAATAACGACACGGAGATACAGGTTTTTAAAAAATCAAAGATATACCTCCTTTTTAAAACCCAGGAGCCCCTCACCTAACCTAACAAGTTCTGAGCCCGCTTTCCAACGTCCATCATTGATATTAACCATATTTTTTTCCCCAAAAGCAAAAAATTTTGGTTCCCCCAATTTTTTAAAAAAAAAAAAATTTTTTCCCCCAAAAATTGGGGACTAAAAGATTCCCAATTTTCCCCCCCCCTCAAATCAAAAAAAAACAATAAAACCAGATTTCCCCCCCGTCCCCCCCCCAAAATTTGGCCCAAAAAAAAACCCCAAAAAAATTTAAAAGGGGAAAATTTGAAAAAAAAAAAAAAAAGGTTTTGGGAAAAAATTAAAACAAAAATTTTAAAACGTTAAAACCCCGACCCCTTTTCCCCCCCCCCCCCTTCCCAACCCCCCTTAAAAATTTTCAAAAAACCCAAAACCCCCAACCAACACCCAAATTTTTTGAAAGGACCGGAAAAACCCCAAGTAGAAAAGTTTCCCAACCCCGGAAAAAATTTCCTTAGAAAAATTTCCAAAAAAAGGGACCCCCCCTTTTTTTTGGGAAAAAAAGCCAAAAAAAAAAAAAAAAAACCGCCGAAAACAAAAATAGGTTTTAAAAAAAAAAAACCAAACCCGAAGAGGGGGTAAAAAAAGCTTTGGAAAAAAACCCACAGAAAAAAAAAATTTTTTCCAACTCCCCCGGGAACCGTTAAAAAAAACCCAAAAACCAAAAAAAACCCCAAACCCATCTTTCAGAAAAATTAAAGGGGTTTTTTTTTAACTTATCAAAAAAAATCACTCCCAAAAATATATGAAAATTTTCCAAAAAATTTCCCCTTTTTTTCCAAAAAACGTTTTTTTTTTTTTTTTTTTTATTTTTTTTTGGGCCCCCCAAATAATAAAAAAAAACTTTCAAAACCCCCCCCTTTTTTTTTTTTTTGGGGTTTTTTTTAGAAAATTTTTATCAATTTTAAACCGCAAACTTTAAACCCCCTTAGCCCCAAAGGATTTTTTTTTTTCCCATTTTTCCCCCCCCTCCCCCCAAAAACGGGTTTTTTTTTTAAATTTAAACCCCAAAAAAACCAACCCCCCAAAAAACAACTAAAAAAGGGAAAAACTAAAATTTTTTTTTTTTCCCCCATTTTTCCCCAAACCCCCCCCGGGGGAAACCCCCCATTTTTTAAAAAACCTTTTTTTTTTTTGATTTTAGTCCCCCCCCTGAAAAAAAACTTAAAATTTTTAAACACAAACCCGTTTTTTCCCCCCCCCAAAAATTTTTTCCCAACTTTAAAAAAAAAAAGAAAATTTAAGGGGGTTTTTTTAAAAAAATTTTAAAAGGAAAAAAAAACCTTCCAAAAAGTCCCCTTTTTTTTAAACCCGCGGACCCCCCAAAAGGGGGGGGTTAAAAATTTAATTTTTTTTGATTACTCCCGCAAAATCCCCCCCCTGAAGGGCCCAAAAACATTTTTTAAAAAGAAAAACCTCCCCTTTTTTAATGAAAAAAAATGCCCCCAACCCAATCCCTTTTTCCCCCGGCCAAAAAAATTTCCAAAAAGAAAAACCCCCATAACACTTTTTTTAAAACCCATGCTTCCCCTTTAAACCCCGGAAGGGTTCCCTCGACAAAAAAAAAAAAAAAGAAAATTTTCCCCTTTTTTTAAAACCCCCCGGGAACCCCAGCCCCAACCCCCTTTTTTTTTTTTTTTTTTTCCTTTTTTCCCCAAAAAAATTTTACAACAAAACTCCCCCTGCCCCCCCCGGTTCCCACCTTAATTTTTTTTTTCAGGTTAAACCAAATTTTATCAACCCAAATCCCCGTTTAAAACCCCCCCCCACTATTTTAAAAATTTTTTTCATTTTTTTTTAACCCTTCCCCTCCCCAAAAAATTCTAAAAGGTTTTTTTTTTTTAAAGGGGGTTCCCGGGCAAACCTTTTAAAACCCAAAACCTATCCCAAAAATCCCATCAACCCCCCAATTAAAAAATTTTTTGATTTAAAAAGCGGAAAAGTTTGGGGGTTTAAATTTTTTTAAATTCCCCCCAAAATTTTTTAAACCCCCCAAAAAAAGGGAAAAACCAATTTGTTTAAAGGGTAAAAAATTTGGAAAAAAACCCCGGGGAAAAAACCCCCACCCTTTTCCCATTTTTAAAAAAAGAAATTTTTTTTCCCTTTTAAAAAAAGGCCCCCAACTTTTTTTATTTTGAAAAAAAATTTTTTTTTTTTATCACAATAAACCCCCCCCTATAGGCCCGGGTTTCCGGGGGGACTTGGGCCAAAGGCCAAACCAAAATTTTTTTCCCCCCCGACGCCAAAAATTTTTTTGGGAGCCCTTAAAAAAAAGAAAATGAGTTCCCTTTTTTTAACCCCCCCCAAACCCCCCCTTTTTCCCAAAAATTTTATCCCCCTTTTTATTTTAAAAAGGGAAAAATAAAAACCCCATCCCCCCTTTATTTTTTTTCCCTTTGGGTTTTAGGACCCCCCCCCGAAATTTTTTTTTTTTTCCCCCAAATTTAAAACCCAACCCAATTCCCCAAATAAAAAATTTAAAAAGGGGTCCCCCTCTGGTTTGGCCAAAAAAAACCCGCAAAAAAATTCCCCCCTAGAATTTTCCCCTTGGGGTTTTTTTTAAAAAAAATCCAAAACAAAAAAAGGGGCCTTTTCCCCCCTCCCCCCCCCAAAATCCCCAAAAAATTTTTAAAACCGTGGAAAAAAACCAAAAAATTCCCCCCTATTCCAAATTTTAAAAAGCGCCCCCCCAAAAAAAAACCCTGGGCCTTTTTTGGGGCAAAAAACCCCCAAATTTGGGGGAAAAATTTTTAAAAAAGTTAAAAAAAAAAAAAATGGGGAAAAAACCCAAGATTTTCCCCGAAAATTTTTTTGGGTGCCCAAAAAAAACCCCCCCTAAAAAGACCCCCCCCTTTTCCTTTCCCCCCCCCCCCAAATAAGGAAAATTTTCCGAGGAAAAAAAAAAATTACCCCCCCAGAATTTTTTTTTTTATTAAAAAATTTTTTTTAAAACCAAAAAAATTTTTAAAACCTTTTTTAAAAAAAAAAAAGATTGTCCCCGAAAAAAAAAAGAAAAATTTATGGGAAAAACCCCCCCCAAAACCCCCAAAAAAAAAAAAAATACTCCCTTTAAAAAAACACAAAATTTAAAATTCCCCCACCCATTTAGCCATAAAAAAAAAAAAATTTTTGGAAACCAAAAAATTTGGGAAAAAAATTCCCCCCAAAAATGAAAACCACATTTTGGTTTTCCCCCAAAAAATTTTTTTTTCCCCGCCCAAAAACCTGAAAAAATTATTTTTTTTTTAGGAAAACCCCGAATAATTTAAAAAAAACCCCCCGGGGGAGCCCCCAAATCCCCCATTTTAAAAAGAACCCCCCCAAAAATTTTTTAACCCTTTAAATTTTTCCCCAACCGGGGAAAAATTTTTCCAAAAAATGTGGGGGTTTTTTTCCCCCCCCCCCTGCCCAAATTTTTTTTTTTTTCCCCGCATCCCCCAAATTTGAAACCCCCCAAATTTTTCTTTCCCTATTTTTTAAAAGAATGAAAAAATTTTTTTTTTCCCAAAAAAATATTTCACTCCAAAATTTGGCCCAAGGGGCTTTTTTTTGGGTTTTTTTTAAAAATTAAAAGTAAATTTGAATGGGAGCCCCCGTAAGCTTTTAAAAAAGGTTTTTTGGGAAAAAAAATCCCCCGGCCCCCCTTTTTCAAACCCTTTGTCCCCCCCCCAAAATTTGGCCCCCAAAAAAGCCCCTGTGTCCCCAAAAGGAAAGGGAATTTCCTTTTTTTTTTTTAAAAAAAGCGTTTTCCAAAAGCCCAAAATTGGGAAAAAAAGAAAAAACCAAACCAAAAAAAGAATTTTTTCAGTTTTTTTTAAAAATCCCCCTCCTTTTTTTTAGAAAATTTCCCCTTTCCCCCCCCCCCAAAAATTTTTCCCAAACCCTTCCCCCCCCCCGGCCCCCCCCCCCTCCCAAAAAAAAAAGGGTTTTTTTTTTGGGTGTAAAGGC
>JAODAL010052228.1:0-26128 GCA_025379985.1 Phyllomedusa bahiana
AAAATGAAGTTTTCTGGAGTTTTTTTTAAATGAAGTAATTGGTTTCTTTTATTAGCTTGACATTAAAGAAGAAATCGAAGAGGAGGAAAAAACTCTTGAGGAATATGTGGATGAAAAGATGGAAGATGCAGAGCTCCACGTAGTAGAAAAAATGTACTGCATTTCGAGTCGGTGCTTGAACCAAATGAAAAATAAGAGGCCAAATATTAACACTGTATGTATCCTACTTAGTCTGCACTGCATAATATCTGTGTATTTGCTATAAACATACATGGCTAACATCATGTTTCATTCTACAGGTGCTGCATGATCTGGAAAATATCACCAGCATCCATTCTGGTTCTTGAGATATATAAAAAGATGGCAAATGATTTTTTTAAAGAATCTGGAGGCAATACATTAAGAGGAAATAAATGTCAACCTTTTTGAACTCGTATAAAATCTAGTGTAAAGGAAACCTGGAGCACTGACTGTAGCAATCAAACAGATTGCTACTTAAAGGGGTTTTGCCAGGATGTGCCTTATCTGCTAAGAAGCAAATGTAAACAAGCCAGCTGAGCTAAGAGAGAGAGAGACACAGCCAGAGCACAGAGCCGTGCATAAGGGATCGTGTGAAATGTTCACTCAAATAATCAAACTACAACTAGTGGATTCTGTATACAAAAGACAACATATTTCTACCCAGTGCCTTGAAAGCTTCTTCAGCTCCCTTTCATCAGATAAGAAATGTTCTCTGCGCAAGCCCGGCCAGCAGCTCTTGTCAGGTCGTATCTAAATAGAAGCTTTTAAGTAACTAAGGGCAGGTAAGGCAGCCTGTAGCTCTCTCAGACTTCAATTTTTGTAATCACATATATTTAGAAACATTACATTGTGGCAAAATCCCTTTAAGGGGGGTTTTAAAAGGTAAAATCCCCTGCACAGGTCACTTGCTGCTAGCTGCAAGCTGACCGTGTATGAGAATAAGGAGGGCGGCGCTTGCGGCCGTCCTCTCTATTCATTTCTAAGGGAACTTCCGACTGTAGAGCACACTAAGGGCGAGATGTCCCAAAATTGGCGGTGCTACGTCAGTTTTTAGGAGCATTAAATAAGTGTAAAGTGCGCCAGAAAGTCCAACCCTATCAAAAATCTGGTGTCAGGTATACCTTGCATAGTAAACATAATGCGCCTAAAAATGATGCGCTGTGCGCCTCCATAACAACGTGCACCTTTTGAGGCGCATAGCACATCATTACAAGTGTACAGTCATATGAAAAAGTTTGGGCACCCCTATTAATCTTAATCATTTTTAGTTCTAAATATTTGGGTGTTTGCAACAGCCATTTCAATTTGATATATCTAATAACTGATGGACACAGTACAATAAACCTCATTTCAATCCGGAAATATTACTAACACAAAATGTGCAATATGCATTAAACCAAAATTTGACCAGTGCAAAAGTATGGGCACCCCAACAGAAAAGTGACATTAATATTTAGTAGAAACCCTTTTGCAAAAATAACAGCCCTTTAGTGCTTCCTGTAGCTTTTAATCATTCCTGATCCGGATGAAGGTATTTTTGACCATTCCTTTTACAAACAATTCCAAATTCATTAAGTTTGATGGGCGCCGAGCATGGACAGCCCGCTTCAAAGTATCCCACAGATGTTTCAATGATATTCAGGTCTGGGGACTGGATGGCCATTCCAGAAACATTGTAATTGTTCCTCTGCATGAATTGCCTGAGTAGATTTGGAAACTGTGTTGGATCATTGTCTTGCTGAAATAACCATCCCCGCGTAACTTCAAATTCATCACTGATTCTTGAAAATTATTCTGAGAAAACTGCTGATACTAAATTGAATCAATGCGACCCTCAACTTTAACAAGATTCCCGGTGCCGGCATTGGCCACACAGCCCCAAAGCATGATGGAACCTCCACCAAATTTTACAGTGGGTAGCAAGTGTTTTTCTTGGAATGCTGTGTTTTTTGGGATGCCATGCATAACGCCTTTTTGGTATGACCAAACAGCTCAATCTTTGTTTCATCAGTCCACAGGACCTTCTTCCAAAATGAAGCTGGCTTGTCTCAAATGTGCTTTGCATACCTCAGGCGACTCTGTTTGTGGCGTGCTTTCAGAAACGGTTTCTTTCGCATCACTCTCCCTACAGCTTCTCCTTGTGCAAAGTGTTGCTGTATTGTTGACCGAATGCACAGTGACACCATCTGCAGCAAGATAATGCTGCAGCTCTTTGGAGGTGGTCTGTGGATTGTCCTTGACTGTTCTCACCATTCTTCTTCTCTGCCTTTCTGATATTTTTCTTGGCCTGCCACTTCTGGGCTTAACAAGAACTGTCCCTGTGGCCCTTCCATTTCCTTACTATGTTCCTCACAGTGGAAACTGACAGGTTAAATCTCTGAGCACAACTTTTGTATCCTTCCCCTGAACAACTATGTTGAACAATCTTTGTTTTCAGATCATTTGAGAGTTGTTTTGAGGAGCCCATGATGCCACTCTTCACAGGAGATTCAAATAGGAGAACACTTACAATTGGCCACCTTAAATACCTTTTCTCATCATTGGATACACCTGGCTATGAAGTTCAAAGCTCAGTGAGGTTACAAAACCAATGTTGTGCTTCAGAAAGTCAGTAAAAAGTAGTTAGGAGTATTCAAATCAATAAAATGATAAGGGTACCACAATTTTGCACCAGTCAAAATTTGGTTTAATGCATATTGCACATTTTGTGTTAGTACAATAAACCTCATTTCAATCCAGAAATATTACTGTGTCCATCAGTTATTAGATATGTCAAATTGAAATGGCTGTTGCAAACACCCAAATATTTAGAACTAAAAATGATGATTAATAGGGGTGCACAAACTTTTTCATATGACTGTATATGTGTTAGGCGCATTTCACATTTTACAAGTATGTGTTAGGCACATTTCATATACTTGTAATGATAAGCAATGCGCCTACATGCGTGATGTGCCTCGATAGGGGCATCACCTACTCTACCAATGAATTGTTTTGTGCCGCGATTAGCGCAAATTGCGTTACATAGCTATCATTAGAAGCGTATGTAATGCCCCTATCAAGGCACATCACGCATGGAGGCACATAGGTTATCATTTCAAGTATATGAAATGCGCCTAACACATACTTGTGAAATTTGAAATGCGCCAAACATAAACACTTGTAATAATGTGCTATGCGCCACAATAGGCGCGTTCCGTTATGGAGGCGCACAGCGCATAATTTTTAGGCGCATTACAATGTGTCGGTCCCGGCATATAATGCGCCTAGTTTTGATGTACGACAGTTCATGGCGTCAAAAGCGGTTTTAGCGCAATATAGCCCAAAAAGCTGGTGTTGGGAAAAGTCGCCTTAAGTACTTATGTTTTCCTTAGTACTTGATTTTAGACATCATCCATTATTTCATTCTTTACGTAATAAACACATCTATAATAAAACTGCAATTTTATATATTGGAACACTTTCTGCAATTAAATGAACATTCAAATATACACAGGCATCTCCATATTTCTGGCCTTTAGAGGGAATCTGTCACCATTTTTTTTTTTTGTTTTACTAATTACAACAAAATGCTAATACATAGTCTTTTATTTTATAATTGTAGATTTCTCGATTCAGGCATCTGTATGTGATTGTGGGGACAGCTTTCTTACCTGTACTGCTTTTAGCAGCATTTAGAGAGATGCTTTACAGCAGTTTCGTACACATAGGAGCATGTGAACATGCTTGTACTTATTATGAGCAGACTACTGAAAATCTCTCTACAGAACAGGAGGTGATTATTAGGCATAGTGAAACTGCAGGAAAATACTGAAAATATACTTAAATATTGAAAGTGATATGGAAAATTGAAAAAAAAAAACAACCAAAAAATCTTAGTGTTCAAAATAAAAACATGAATTAAACAAGAAATCCTTTTTGATGACACATTCCCTTTAACCCCTTAGGGCATGTCCCCACTGTAAGGGTTTTCGGCCGGTTTTTCAGCCGGTTTGCGGTTTTTCAGACCGCCTGAAAAACCGGCCGAAAATGAGCACAATGGTGCTCTATGCAAAACCTGTGCAGCAGTCCCCACTGCACAGGTTTTGCCGCCGGCAAAACATTGTAGAAGTACAATCTTCCATTCGGTTTCCCGACGGAAGATGTGCTTCTCAATGGGAGGGGGGAGGGCTGTTCTCTGCTCATCGCGGACAAAAGCAGTCCCCCCGCGGCCGTGGGGACGGGCGCAAAACAGGACAAATACTGGCCGGCAAACCGGCCGGTATTTGTCCTGTGCAGTGGGAATGCGCCCTTAATGCCAGTTTTTACCTTCCTGACAGAGCCTCATTTTTTTTTTTATTTGACATGTCACTTTATGTGAGAATAACTTTTTGATACTTTTACCTATCCATGTGATTGAGACTTATCTCATGACACATTGTGCTTTGTTAGTAAGAAATTTCAGTCCTTACAATCCTTGTTTTTGTGAAAAATATCAAAATATTGTGAAAAATTTGCCATTTTCAAACATTTCTGTGTGTAAGACAGTTATGTCACTCAAAATAGTTTATAACTAGTATCTACCATATGTCTGCTGTAGGTTGGCATAATTTTTTTAAAATGTCTTTATTTTTTTATGACATTAGGGGGCTTCGAAATTTTTCACATTTTGAAGAAATTTTGCAACATTGATATTTTTAAAGACCAGTGCAGTTCTGATGTGGTTTTGAGAGGCCTGTCAGATACCCTTATAAATTATTCCATCTAAGAAACTACACCCCTTAAGGTATTCAAAACAGCATTTAGGAAGTTCATTAACCCATTAGGTGTTTCACAGAAATTAAAGCAATGTGGAGGTGAAATTTCAAAATATCACTTTTAATTTTATAATATTTATCCATTATTCACTGGAACACGGTAGATGTGATCAGGGAAATGCAACTTAATATCGATTCACCCAATTCTGCGGTTTTTAGAGATAATAGCGAAGTAATCTTTGATCTTGTCCGATGCTGCGGGATGGCAGCTGTAATGTACAGCTGACATACTGCAGCGATCATGCGAACTCTAAAATAGTTCGCACAATCAACAAGACGTACACTTACGTCCAGGTGCGTTAACCCATAAACGACTTGGATGTAAGCTTACGTCCAAGGTCATGAAAGGGTTACATATGTGTAAGCTAATTTAAAGTCCCTTTGTTCTTCAATTTCTTTTATTGTCACAGATTATTGCAATGGTTAATATAATACGGTTAAGATTTTAGCTGGTTTCTGGTTGCTCCGATCTGCAGTGGATACAGCTAATCATGATAGAGTTGCAAAAAACCACGAGTCCAAGACGTTCACTGTGAATAAGCAGTGTAGAAGTTGTGGAGCACCATGTGAAAGGTGAACGTCAGCTATGAAGGTGTGCAAGAGCAAATTAACACATTACATGGAGCAGCTCCCTGACAAAATGAACCAGGGCACTGCCAAATGCGTGGCAACGGTTTTGGTCTGGGGAATGTTTTTGTGACATTCTCTGTGTGTACTCACTCTTATCTGATTTGGGTATGAATCTAGTGTTGCAGAACACATACAGTGGATTGCAAAAGTATTCATACTCATTGAACTGTTCCTTATTTCTTAAACGTTACTGATGGCTTGCTTTCAAAAAGGGCTTTCTTCTTCCACAAAGGCCAGATTTGTGGAGTACACAACTAGTAGTTGTCCTGTGTACAGATTCTCCCAACTGAGCTATGTATCTCTGCAGCTCTTCCAGAGTGCCCCTGAGCCTCTCTGATAGGTGCTCTCCTTGTCTGAGCTGTCAGTTTAAGTGACTGTCCATGTCTTAGTAGGTTAGCAGCTGTGCTATACTTCTTTCATTTAGGCATGATGGATTTAACAGTGAGAGGTTCAGCGGTTTTTTTTTTTTTACTAACCCTGCAATACACTGTGCCACAACTTTGTCCCTGAGCTGCCTATTGTGTTCCATAGTTTTCATGATGCTGCATGTTCACTAATGTTCCCTAACAAACCTCTTAAGCCTTTATAAAACAGGTGTAATTATACTGGGAATAAATTATATATAGATGTACTTATTAATTAGGCCCCCTGGCCACACTGGATTTTATTTGTTGGACTACAGAGTGATTAATACATATAAACGGATTACTTTAGCAACCCACTGAACACCCATACATGTGAATTGTATTCTTTGGGGCAAACTGCTCTGAAAAATGGAAGTGGAGATCCGATTGGTTGGTATGAGCAATATTCTTCATGGGTTAGACATTCGATAAATGACATCCATTGTATTAATAGCACATGATACCAATCTATTAGTAACCATGTAGTAACATTATGTATGAAATTCACAAATATAAAACTGAAGCCACGCTTATGAAATCTATGTTTGAATGATAGAAAATACATAAGCTTGCATCAGGTTAGTGGAAATGAACAAACACGATTAATGCTTTCAAGTTGAATTTATTCACAAATATTCTTCATGTGTAGATTTTTTTTTTGTTTCAAATTCATATCATTCCATAATCATACCTACAGTTCATTAAAAAATTTAATTATTCTATCACAAAGTTGCATAATCAGGTAAGCTTGTAAAACATGCCATTTCCATTAAACATTGAAACAGAGAGGCTACATCCAATTCCCAGTTTTAAAGCATGAAAAAAGGGTCCTTTATTCAAGAGTTACAAAATCAGCAATAATTTTATTTAATCTGCTGTGGTCAAGCATAATTAACGGTGTGGCTCTCGCTCAAGGACACCACTATTGTGAATTGAGAAAAAAAGTTTGGATATCAAAGACCAGAATAAGAAAACATCAAAAGAGACAAGTCAGTCAAAATGAGATATCATTAATACATAAAATGATCACAGCGGTGATGTCTGTTCTCTAAACACCACCGATTTTCAGGATGAATGGACTGGATGAAGACAAAAGGTTCATTTAAAAGGTGGTGTACCTACAATATTCTGTTACATTCCGTTAAAAAATTCTCCTGTCTTGTCTGTCCTGCCTATTGATCTAAAATGATTAATATGATTTCTCACATGTATGTAAGACATAGAATGCCCTTTTGACTGCATGCCACATTAAAATATTGGAAATATAAAGTACATAGCGTTAGTCCAAACAAATCTTTGGTTGCAAAGAAGGCCTTTAAAGAAATTTTGATTACAAAACACATAGTAAAAACAAAATGGGAAAAAACGCTAGTGCTGAGTAAGAACTGAACCACTACCGTAAGTACTGGAGCCACTGACATACTGTATAACCTCTGGTCACATAGAATTATAAAAGAAGGCAGCATAAATTCATACAAAAGTGGAATCTTTCCAATCAACAGCAAGTAAAAAAGGAACACACCTTTGTAAGGCTATGTAGCGATTCCATTTTACCAGTATTTAACAAAGGGGAAGTTTCACAAATGTATTTATAAAGTGCCCATTGCTTCTGTATTGTATTTCATAAAATGTTATATTGCTATTTTAAGAATGCATAGTACACACAAAAAGCAGCAGTGTTCACTCACTACTCTGCAGAAGAACAACTTGTCCCTAAATACATGCTAAAATCCAATGAACTTCTCAATGTGCCCAATGTCTTTCCAATAACGTAATAAAGAGCACCATCAACACTTGCTAGATTCAAGTTTCATGGATATTTTAGTCATTTCCCTTATTGCTACTTGTTCTTCTCACCAATTTGAATAGTAAGGCATTGTTTACACAGTGTAACCAGAAGGCACCCTAAACAGAGAACTGTATGGGAGGCCTGCTCATTTTTCTGGATCTTGTACCAGTTTTAATTAAAAGAAATACAGTGTGAAGGCTAAAATGTATTTGTTGTATAAACATAATAAAATACTGGATTCACTGTGTAAGAATGGCTGATCATGGTGGTCACAGCAATGGAACCCCTGACAAAGGCTTGTTCAAAGTAAACCGTGAGGTTTGCATTCTCTAATAATTTTTGCCCCCCTTCCCAAAAAAACCTCACAACCACCACCCTCATTACTCAATAAATGTTTTTCTACTTCTTGCTGTTAAGATCAGCTTCTGAGATATGTATTTATATAGTCTTAAACATGAATATTGCATACTACAGATAAGAAAGTAGTGCTATTACAGCCTTGCACTGTATAAACGCCTTATTGTCATGTACATAATATTTAGAGGTCCCTTTATTTTGATTAAAGTGATTATGTTAACATAATTACAGTCCAAAAATGGTCTGGATATTCTTAAAAACAACTAACGTGTACAAATTTGTTGAATGTGAAGGTTCTGCGCCCAGCAAGATTTGTGGGGTCGCTGGGATTTTGTCTTTAAATGGCAGTGGTTTAGCCTTCTTTGAGTAAATAGATTTATGTTGGACACTGTACACACATTACAGTGACAAACATTATCCGTAAAAGTGCAGCCCATGTGACTGTACATTGTAGTGTACTTTATGGTTAGAGCAGTAGGTCTATAGTAATTCAAATTATTACAATTGTACAAGCAGGCATTTCTGTTCTCTAATATCTTACAAATACCTGGTAGGAAACCAATATCTTGCAAATACCTGAAAGGATGAAGAATTTATTGCTTAG
Organism: Phyllomedusa bahiana; assembly: GCA_025379985.1. Lineage (NCBI taxonomy): Eukaryota > Metazoa > Chordata > Amphibia > Anura > Hylidae > Phyllomedusa > Phyllomedusa bahiana. Next base: position 8,602 of record JAODAL010052228.1, read on the forward strand.
TTCTACCCTATGATAACATACCTCAGTATTGGAAAGATAATGACTAGTTCTATGCGTTTAAAGTAACTAAATGAGTAGATTTGCTCCTATTGAAGAAAGCATAATTGCCGTATATACAAATACATATCAGTAATAGTTTCAATTTACCATTATTTTGTGCTCCTACATTTTCTTCTTTAGTAGTAGTGGTCAGTTTTGTTTTTCTATGTAGAAGTGTGATTGACACACTGGAGCAGCCATCAAAATACAGGAGTTGAAAGTGACCAAGACTAGAGGAATGACAAACTGGAAACATAATTTGTGTGCTTAGATGACCACCAGGATGCAATGGTCACAGTTAATCACTCCACACATGAAGATCCCGATGTACTTTTCTAGTCATTGGCTGTTTCGGCTTCTGCAGGACCTCTAATGAGCCTTCTGATGCCTCTCTTTCCAGCTGGGCCTTTGGGCTTTGCAAAATTTTGCTTGTGTGCATGCTGCTTTGGGTGCACTTCATCATAGAGAAAATCTGCTGTCAGTTCATCTCCGTTATCTATTTCAATCTGTGCAAATACAATACACACAGTTAGCCTACCAATCTGTAATATAAAACATAATATATTGTAATTACCGGAAATACTAAAAATGACTATTTAGCCTTAGGCTCAAAATTAACCTGCTGTATTTTTTGAACTTTTGGTTTTTTAAGGCAGAGACTGGATGCTACAATGAACTGAATTTTAAATACAACACAGTGAGGTTTTTACAAGTTATAGACAATTTCAGTAGACGTAGCCTTAGGCCTCGTTCACACGGCCTATTTTGCCGCAGATTGGCGCCGTACTGCGCGCCGGATTTGCGCTTCAGTACGGCGCCAATCCGTCGGAGTCATTACGGTAATCCACTGCTCTCATTGAGAACAGTGGATTCCGTCGCTCCTCCCCGCTCGGCAAATCTGCCGCGGGGGGGGGAGAAAGTGACATGCACATTATTTACGGCGCGTACGCGCCGTAAACAATGCATTGTCTATGGGGCCGGGAGCGGCGCCCCCGCCACGCTCCGGCCCCGCCCCTTATTCACGGCAGATTTGTGAACTCAATACGGCTCACAAATCTGTCGGGAATAAGCCGTGTGAACACGGCCTTAGGGTTATTTTCTAGAATGTAATATTCACACCAAGTTGCCAGCTGCAGAGAGCGGAGGAGAACATGCAAAATACTTTCTGTTCTCTCGGATTCTGCAGAGAAGTTTGGGGGCCCGTTATCCTATTTATATGCCATAGATGTATGAAATTAATACACTGCCTAAAAAGGTATTTCTATCTTGTCAGTGGAGATTCCTGTCCTCTAATTTCCACTGTTCTTCCCTTTGGTAAACTGCACCATACATTTGCCAGTGGCTGTGCATGGTTTTGCAGCTCAGTTCTACTTATGTTTACAGGACTGTGCTGCAACACCAGGCAACTCAGTTACCAAAGTATTGCACTGTGTCTGGTAGACAATATAAGAATTACACCTTCTGTTAGACAATTTGTGGGGGGGTGCTGAGAATTGGCCAACTACAGTTTTGGTATTGATGGTCTCTACTAAGGAGAGGTCATCAGTATCAAAATACTTGATAGTAACTTACACCGTGTGCAAAATATGTCTGTGCTGGAGTCGATCTACCTAGAATGAAACGACTGAACTGACAATGTAAGCAGCTGTTCTCATGGCTGAAGAATTCCAGATCCAAATAAATTATATATATATATATATATATATAGTCATATGAAAAAGTTTGGGCACCCCTATTAATCTTAATCATTTTTAGTTCTAAATATTTGGGTGTTTGCAACAGCCATTTCAATTTGATATATCTAATAACTGATGGACACAGTAATATTTCCGGATTGAAATGAGGTTTATTGTACTAACACAAAATGTGCAATATTAGTTATTAGATATATCAAATTGAAATGGCTGTTGCAAACACCCAAATATTTAGAACTAAAAATGATTAAGATTAATAGGGGTGCCCAAACTTTTTCATATGACTAATATATATATATATATATATATATATATATATATATATATATATATATATATATTCTACTGCTGCAAGAAACTAAAGAAAAAGGCATACTTACCTCCCCACTCACCTTCAGTACTGTCTCTGCTCTCGCTCTTCTGTTAACTACTGGTTCCTGGCATAGACCATTTTTTGACATCACCGTTTGGAAGTGTATGGTCTGAATCAGGGGTCTGCAACGTTGGCTCTCCAGCTGGTGGGAACCTACATCTCCCATCATGCACACTGATGTAGATTATATAAATGCATAATGGGAGTTGTAATTTCCCTGCAGCTGAAGCGCGGCCGTTGGAGACCCTTGATCTGAATGATGCTGTCAGACCATGCTGCTCTGTGCACAAGCTGACACCGGACGCTGGTAGTAAACAGAAGAGCTGAAACAGAGAAGTATAATTTTTTATTTTTTTTTTGCAGCATGTTCTTTTACTATGCTGACCTGCATAACCCTTTTATGATCCTACCCACCATATACACTGGACAAGGAGAAGAGTAAAGTATTGGCATTTTTTGTTTGCTGAATTGCCAGACTTGTCAATCTAGTGGAACTGCTAAAAATGAGAAACTACTACTTGCACAACAACATACAAATAACTGATGGAGAGATTTTCAACATTGCAAAAAAATAAAAAATCATTACCTTTTTGACAATTTCAATCATTAGTTGTCTTTCAATAACATCTAACAATGGGCACTTGCAGCTGGAATACAGCATTCTTTCCCGTATACTGCAGGTATATCCAGGCATTGAATAAATAAATACTGCAAAATAGAACACATACATTCACAAGCATTCCAAATAAAATCCGAGCAGCACCATGTGGAACAATCTGGATCATTTTAATTTGACCATAACCTTCATTATCTGCATACATTTTAATTTTCTTCAATACAGTCACACTGGTTCTCCATAATGGGAACCAGATTGTTTTACATGACAAGGGCAATGTGACTTAATCTGTTAAAATATGTGGTATGGTGAAATGAGCCACCCAAAAAACAACATCTGTACAGAATGCATTATCTTAGTAAGACATGATGAAAACCTTCAAAATGACAGTTCGTGAATACAAATACATTACCTATAGAGTCCAAGTAATCCCCTTCGTGGGAATGCTTATACAGGAAAAAGTGGTAACGAGCAGCATCTTTTGGGACTCTTGCTGGCAAGTCCTTCACTTCTGTGTATGCAGTGTTTGCCAAAACAATGGTTTCATTTTTTATATCAATTTTCTGTAAAGAATCACATAAACGGTCAATAAGAACAGCTGAATACAAGACACATAACACTTTTGGATACGAACGTGGTTTTTACATAGTGCTGATAGACATTGTGAATGCAAATAAGTGTGCTTGGGAGGTTTTACGTTCGCAATTGACATGTCCTGTAAATTTGCATGGACAACAAATTCATCTGTACAACAAATTAGGACTAACATGATGCGCTTTAAACAAAAACTGAATGTAAAGTTTTTAGTTCTAATGAGAATTTGTAGAAAACAGAAAAAAATGCATTATTAGGGTACATGACCTAAAAGTGGAGCAAAGTTTTCATCGTTTTATTGTAACCGACTTATGTGGAGATTTTAATGCTATTCCAGGAGACTTCTAGTTGTAGCAAATTTGAGATCTGTACTGCTTAATTCACTGTTAAAATTTACAGGAAAAAATTCTACAGGATGAGTCAAAAGTCCCAGGACACCTTTTGATTTCATAAACGAAAGGGAAAATGACATATCTGAACACCCGAGCAAGTAATGGATGAGGGGGCCTATCTTTTGGGCTATGTCCGCCATCTTGAAAGCTGCCATATTATATCAAGAGCAAGTTTTTCTAATGGAAAGGTGGTCATGTAGCATAGAAAAGACAACCAGAATTGTCTCAGATATTGATTATCACAATCAGATTTGCAGTATCTTGTGGTTCAAAAGCTGTCAACACAGAAAGTTCAAAACTTTTGTTGTTCAATAGAGGTAACTAAAGATGGAATTGATGAAAGAAGAGAGGCTTGAGGAGATTCTGATGTCCAGGGAACACGGCTGCCATATTATAGCCGCAGGCTTCAACATCTGTCACCGAAAAAGACCAACGCTGACGCTAGGTGCCTTGATACAGTGTAGCCAAACGCTCATGCACCCTTTACAGGGTCAGCCCCAAGATGATTCCTTATCCCATTTTACTCAGAACCACTACCATCAAGCATTGGGACACAGGCACGTTAGTTTTTCCCTGACAGCCATTTATGTGATTATATATGAGCTTGAGATTTCCACTATTTACCACTTTCTGCAGATCCCCTAGCCCAGAGGTACTTTTATACATTTTGTACCTGTCATAATTATGATGACTTCATCATCTCCCTACCCACCTAGTCCCCTGAAGAGAATTTGTAGGATTTGAAACATGTTGAGATTACTATAATAGTTTAGGGTGTTATAGAGGTAAATGTTTCTGTGAACAGATTCCTGACGGAATTGCCCTTTTTTGACTCAAGTGCTCTGTGTATTGTGCACCTAGAGTCTCGTTAGGCCATAAAGGGTTACCCAGTGACAGTTATATACATCTCATCAGTACACAGAGGCCTTACATCAAAGAATACTGGTAAGATCGATCCGTTTCTGATCATCTTCTTTAGTGTGCATATTTCCTTGATGCACTGGTGTACTGTACTGGTCTCAGCTGCTTATTTGTACCCTATTTCAGATATAGGACTCCCAGTATTTTCTCTTTTGTACTGTTAGGCTATTTGACCGTGTGTATTGTCTTGCACTATAGTCAGGCATGTTAATAGTACTGTTTATTTATGTCTATCTCCCATTTTAAAAGTTTTGTTTTAGTATTGATCCTCTACTTTTTGATTCTCTAATTTTGAGGCCTGGGGCTTTTGTTGTATTCATCTGATTGTGAATGCTGCCATTTTATTTTTTAAAGGCAAAAAAAATATATTTTTTTATATATACACATACATACACATGTGTGTGTGTATATATATATACACACACATTTATATATATATACACATATATACATTAAAATATATATGTATGTACGTATATGTCATCTTAAGGGTATATTCACATGGCATACTGCGTGCACTTACGAGAGCTATGATTACTGTAGTTACAGGCCGTATCTCGAGTCATATTGCAGCACAATTACGCCCCGAAATATGGCCTAAAGGGTATGAACATACCCTTAACTCCTTCTAGAGTAGACTATAAAACATTATGAAAACAAAATAAAAAATAAGGCGACTGAAGACAGAAAAAGAGCATAAAGTCCAAGAACATCTGTTTCTGATGTGGTACCAGACAGCTGTGCTCTAGTAATACAGGAATGTTCGACACCAAATCAGATCTTACTCACCAATTGAACATAATTCAGCTTCTTGTTCTTTAACTGATCCAGTGCCTGAAGAGCATCTTGCTCTACCGGAAATGCAACTCCTTGAAGAGTTTGGTGTTTAGTGTCAACGGAAACATCTGTCACAGTCTGAAAAATTGCATGAAATAAAACATTTAATTAATTAAAGCTCTGTGTCACTGTATAGATAAACCTCTAACGCATCGGGCATAGCATCCTCTACTAAAACGGGTCTTTCAATCTAAGCTGTACTGAGGTGTGAGGGATTATACAATTTTTATACCATCAAGTTGTTTTTCCAAAAAACCTGAAGAATGATAAAATGAACTGCTATACATTTGTTAGGGAACTGCATTCAGGAAGTGTATGTGTGGAGTGGTCTCCAACCATCAGGCATCAGTTATAGTACATCACCCTCTATAGGTGCACCCCTTACTGATCTAGCTGCAGTTTCCTTATATAACCTGAACAAAGCAAATGTAACGACCACTGTAGCTGGCTGTAGTCAGCCTGGCTGACTGAAGCGGCCTTCGACAATATCCACAGGTCACTTTGTTGGTCACATTCTGAAAGGATTTTTTTCTGATGGGACAAACCCTTTATTTGATCATATTGTGGGCTCTGACAATGCATATCTAGATGCGAAATGGCTATCAGCCCAGCTGTGTCTATGTGTGACCTCCCCTGTAAGTGCTGGATTTATTACTTAATAAATGCGTGAAGATTTATGGCGAGTGCCATAGATGTTAATTCTACCTTCCGAGACTGTTTATCATATTGTGTACCTCCACATTGGGTTAACCATGTGCAAGAAGAGCAGTTTTTACTTTTCAGGCACTGGTCAAACCAAATCGCCTGCATTGCATTTTTTCTTATCATGGTAGTATTGATATGAGATTTGTCTATTGAGAGTGGGATGTAATTAGAACCATTTATTTAACACAAAAGATGTGGAATTCCTTAATATACAGAATCAGTCTTACCTCTTTCAGCTTTATTTGTCTCATTTCCTCTTCTGATGAAGTAAGAGGTGCAGGAGCTGATCTGCAGAACAAGTATTTTTGGTACCCACTAAGTGAAACATCTTCCTTATCACATATTTGGTATTGAATAGCTCAATGTAATACAAATTAAGGTCTTTCAAAAACATGTAGATTCCTTAGTAGTAGTCAAAGCAAAATTACCAGTTTTATTTATGAGATTAATCAACTGCAATTTAAACTGGGTTTATTAGAATTCTAATTAAATGTATCAGATTTATTGGTGACAGTATTTACCAGCATAATAAGTATCTGGCAGGCGAACAAATTGCTGCTCTAGTCCTCCAAATATGTGCCAGAACAAAGAGCTGCTCCTGTTCTGGTGGACCTGGCACACCCATGCATTATATGGAAGGCCATTCATTTGATTGTCTAGCAGGGATATCTCAACTTGTGCAACACAAAGCACATGCCCTAAAATGGGAGCACTAAATCATTGTGTGCAAGCAATGATCCTAGATGTAAAAGACTTGCAAGTAAGGTACATAAGCACTCAAACTAACAGAAATTATGGTTTAACTAAAGATGTTCACTACTATGCTACTAATGATCTATTTGCATTATATTGATACACACATATTCAAACATACTGTGTGTATATATATATATATATATATATATATATATATATATATATATATATATATATATATATATGTTTGCACATATGTGTATCAATATCATGCAAATAAATCATTAGTAGCATAGTAGTGAATGTCTTTAGTTAAACCATACTTTCTGTTTCCACATGAAGAGTTGTGGCATGGAAAATAGAGCCAAGCATTCAATCTGAAGCCTGTAAGGTGTGTGTGTGTGTGTGTGTATGTATATAACACATATATATATAACACATATACACACCCCCTTACAGGACTCAGCTCATCCTACTCAATAATATGCAGTCTTCAGACTGACGGCTTGGCTTTATTTTCCACTGCCATAGCTCTTCATGTGGAAGCAGCCAGTAAGAAAAAGCACCTGCTGGTTACCTAATTTTCTGCATAACAGGTCTGTCTAATGAGAGGTCGCTTCCAGCAGGACACCAATCACATGGACATTAGGCAGTCTGACACTAATGAAACTATGCCCTTCCCTAGGTCAGAACACCGTGCTCAGAAGACAACCCCATAAACCTTATTAGAAATATTTCTACTTGATACATATTAACTCTGTTAGTTTATGAGCCTTTAAAAAAAGGAGACACTGGCACTGGTAATTAATAGGCTGTAAGAAAAATACAGGTTAGCACGACATGAATAGCAGGCCAACATTCCATTCAGTGCTGGTCAGATATAAAACATCAGATTATAAGGATGCAACCATCGTCTCATAGGAATAGGGCTGCTGTAATAACCAAAATAACTTTATATAAAGTAATAAAACGGTTACTGTTATTTAATTACATGGTCCGTTTTGAAAGGAAGGGCAGGAGTGGATTAGAACATCCATTTCTTCCCTGTAACAGTAGCACATAAGTTATAGCTACTCTTCTTCTTCAACCTTACAAGGAGTGAAACTTCCAACAACATCTATCATCCCAGAAAGATAGAAAAGCTAGCAATACATACTGCACATAGTATCGTGCCTGACTGTGAAAGAAAGCAGATTTTATTAACAGGTCTGGGTCGTGTGCTTCTGGTAGGGATATTGTGCTGACTGCTCACATGCATAAGTATTGTAGAACTGGATCCCAGTAAGAATAAAAGGGGGAAAGGGTGTTCAAATTTCAAATCTCTAACCAAAAATTGCTTTTTAAAATGACACCGTTACATGGTTAGTACAGCTAGGGCCACATGTATGAAAACGGTCTAGGTCTAAAACTCTTTGTTGTCCATAGCAACCAATCAGAGCGCCTGTCTCATTTCATATAGTGCTCTGGAAAAATGAGAGGGGCACTCTGATTGGTTGCTATGGGCAACAAAGTGAATTTTAGACCTAGACCTTTTTCATACATGTGGCCCCTAATGTCCAGCAATTTCACCAAGGAGCAGGGAAATGAGGTTACAGGAAGGGAAAGTGGAGGGATTGATATTGAACATGCTAAGAATGCAACCAGCATCTGTTGTTATATCACATAAAAAACTATTAAAATTCACACTTACTTTAGTTGTTCCAAAGATTTCATCTTTTATGTGTCCACCACCAAATTCCTTCTTTACAGTTGCCCTAGTTGCAGCATACAACATCTTTTGTCGTACCTAAATGTCCCCAACAAATAAGAGGATTACAATTGGACAGAATATACACATTTACATAACAAATGTTCCTATTTTTATGTATAAAGTTCAAGCAAATACAATAAACAGATCATAGCAGTACAAAACAAAAAAAACTCCAAACAGGTTTCTGAAGCTGTTAAAAGGCACAAGTGCCTGAGGTTTTGTAGTCAGATTCTTACATATACTAAAGTACTCACATGAGAGTAGTCTGGAGACCAAGCCATAAAGATCCACTCGTAGCCCTGGGCATTCTGAGAATCCAACCGATATAAAATGTAGCATGGCTGCTTATCTTCTAATAGTGGCAAAATAAAGTGGTCATAGTCTTTTTCCCAGGAACTTGCTGCTTTTTCACGGACGCTCACTATCAGCTGCTCAGTGAACAATTTAATATCAAAAGAAAAGTTAATATGGCCATATAAGATCATAGTTAAAAGGGTTGTCTCACTACAAAGTTTGCTTTTTATATTAAAGATCTTGTAAAAACAAGTCACTTTTCAATATGTGTCCATTAACAGTGTCCTACCTATTCTGAGATATCCTGTCTTGTATGGGCTGCATCAGCTCCTCAGGTCGCTACAGTTACAGACCTGTTCAGTCTCTCCTGACAGGCTGCCACCACTGGTTGCTATAGCTACAGACCTGGAGTATACTGCAGCCTAGTAGAAACCCAGTAAACACGCCCCTGAATTCAAAATGAAACCAAGAAAACAGGACTGAGGTAAGATGAATCAATGTAGTGAGACAACCCATTTAACTTCTTAAAGGGGTTATGCCACCACATACATTTATCACCTATCCACAGAATAGGTGCTATTATTATTATTATTATTATTATTTATCTTAGAGCGCCATTGATTCCAGGGCGCTGTACATTCAAGAGGGTTATAAACATAACATAAGTCAAAGAAGTTCAATGCTGACAGTATATGACAACTAACTGGCACAGAGGGAAAGAGAACCCTGCCCGTGAAGGCTTAGGCTGGGTTCACACGGCTTATTTGCGGGGCGTAATTACGCCGTGTGGACGGGGGCGGGAGCGGGGGAGGGAGCAGGAGACTTTCATTACCAGCGGGGCGTATACGCCGCTGATAATTCACATGTCACTTATCTCCCCCCGCGGCGTATTCGTCGAGCAGATAGAGGAGACATAATCCATAGTTCTCTATGAGAACTGTGGATTACAGTAATGGCTGGGACGGATTTCAGCCGTAATTCGCACACTCCGGCGTGTAATTACGGACTGAAATACGTCCCATTTTAAGACGCATGAACATAGCCTTACAATCTACAAGGAAGGGGGAAAGAGACAGAAGGTGAGGGGAAGATATGTTTGTGGAGGGTATAGTGACAGAAGGGGTACTATAGTTTATAGGCTAACCTGAAGAGATGGGTTTTCAGGTTGCTTTTGAGGCTGGTGAGAGTGGGGGTGGGGGCGGGGAGTCTGAGGTGTTGGGGCAGTTCCAGAGTGTGGGGGAAGCACGGGAGAAGTCTTGGAGACGGTTGTGTGAGGAGCTGATAAGAGGAGAGCAGAGAAGAAGGTCCTGTGAGGAGCGGAGATTGCGTGAGGGGGAGTATCTGGAGATTAAGGCAGAAATGTATAGAGGGGATAGGTTATGGAGAGCCTTGTAGGTCATGTCTGATTGCTGAGGAACCCTCACTGAAGGAAGTATTTGAATGGAGCTGTGGTCAAATATGCGCACTGCAGCACCATTTAAAGTCTATGGAAACAAATAATGGTATAACAGCTCCACATCTACTGTAGGGCAACAAGCAGGAAAACAAAAGAAAAATGTCTGCTCCACCTCTTAAAGCGGAATATAAAAATGACTTTTATTCCAAACGTAATAATATCATAGATGCAAGAAGACAAGCAAACCTAGGCATTTCAAACTAAAGTTTTTAGGATACGTTCACACGGCGTATTCATTATGTTTTTGGATACGTTTTTAGATGCGTGTTTGGATTTGTGTTTCAGACGCTGAACGGACCCAAACAGGCATCTTACAATGTGAAGTGTGATTGACTTTGCTTTCAATGTAAAACACGCATCGGCGTTCAGACAATACGTGTTTTACATGCGTCTTTTTGATCCGTTAAGAATTGACATGTCAATTCTTGATCCGTTTGACGCAGCAGACACCCTATTTAAAATTATAGGGTGCATTCCTGCTGCAGCCAAAACACATCCAAACACGCAAATGCGTATTGGATGCGTTTTACGCAGGGATTTTGAATGCGTTTTTCGGACCAAAAACGCATCCAAAAACATACTGAACACACTGTGTGAACATACCCTTACTTACGACAGATTAAGAACCTTCGTTTGAAATGCGTAGGTCCCTTTTCTTCTTGCTTTTTCCGTCGTTGTCATTTATATTTTTACATCTATGAATTTATTGCGTTTGGAATAAAAGTCAATTTTAGATTTCACTTCGAGAGGTGGTGCGGGCACTTGTCTTGTTTTCATAGCCAAGTACAGTGTTCAGCTTTCTGCTTCACTCTCACTCTAGAGCTGCAGTACAGGTTTAGCCCCTGCTTCGTTCAAAAACTTCCTTGCAGCACAAGCCCAGTGAAGGAGAAAAGGGAATTGGAGGGTGGGGTGTGGGAGTGGCCCTATTTTACCGATTTTATGGGGGTCACAACAGCAGCACCCCCAGTGATCAGACATTTATCACCTTTATCACACAGCATCTAAAAGAAGTATTCCTATGGATAGGTAATAAATGTCTAAGCTCACACAGCATTTGTTTATGCATATTTTTCATCCAGATATACAAGTCAAAACGAGGAATGGGGCCAGAACACAGAAGTACAAGCCTTTTCATTGTACACTTTCTTTCTGTAGGTTTCATTCCTGGTTTTGGCTTAAATACTGGTGAAAAATGTGCATCAAAATACATATACAGGCAGTCCCCGGGTTACAAACAGCATAGGGACTGTAGGTTTGTTCTTAAGTTGAATTTGTATGTAAGTCAGAACAGGTATATTTATTAATTGTAATTCCTTTTTTTTTAGTTTTGGATAGTGCAGGGAACAGTTTTTACATTTGTTTTGCTGTCTGTGCCATTTTTTTTTAGAAGATTTCACCTAACGTTCTGTATCTCGTGCAGCTGTGGCATGCTGGCATTGGTTATCATGGGGCGTGACTCGGTGTAGAATGTCAGCCACGCCCCCATACGTCTCCGTTTGTAACTAGGGGACGTATGTAAGTCGGAACGATGTAAGTCGGGGACTGCCTGTACATACATTTTTTTTTTCCATAGTGGCTTTCAGAAAGCCATAATTTTATTTTACATTTTTCCTTGGCTGTAACAGGACTTGTTTTTGCAAAATATGTTATTTTTCAATGTACATATAAATTATAGATTTTAGCTTTTTATATTTAAAAGGTGAAGGGTAATGGAAAAAACCCAGCAGTATCGCCCTTCGTTTTCACATACGATTCCTTATGTTATGCCTTATATATAACATGTCATCTTTATTTTATGGGTTGGTACAATCAATGCAACACTACTTTTGAACTAAAATAGCACATTTTCGTTGAAAATAAAATCATTTTTGTGTCACTGCATTCCAAGTACCATGGAAACCCATATTGCCAAGCAATTGCATTGAAGGGTAGCAGTTCGACAGTTGAAAAAGGATATATTTCGGAATGTAGTTCCAATTTGTAAAAAAAAAAAAAAAAAAAAACTAGGCGATACTTTGCCTTTAATAGCTATTATGTTTCTTACATTACAAAGCTGCATTACATAAAACAAAGCTATATTACATCTGTGTTGGGTAAACGTTTAGATGTTTTGCAGAATAGTACAGAAACCGTTCTTAGAAACGTACACGTCCATAAACCGTAGCCATGGCAAGTGAAATAAAGCAATCCAATGTTCAGATTTCGCATTTTTCGGAATATGTGAAGCACCTAACTATAAGAGGTGCCCAAGTATTAGCTGGGAGATATTTCATTATTTTTATTTGAAAAAAGTGGCAAAAAACAAGATTCTCGTTACATACCTGTAAAATCCATTTCTTGCTCTGTGTACTGGGGGATACAGAACACTGGGTATAGACTGCTATCACTAAGCAAAAAAAGTGAAGACTCCTCACAGCATCCTACCGGATATCCCAGCTGTAGACACTGAACTAATCAGTTTGTCCAAAAGAAGTAGGAGCGACCAGGAGAAGCCAACAGAAGGAAAAAATAGTCATAACAACACACTACAGATGGGCGAGAATTGAGAAGTGGAAACCATGCAGATGCTGAAGCACTAAAGGATAGACCGTGGGAGCCACGTTCCCCCAATAAATCAGGCTAGAAAAGGCAGGTAACAAAAATCTTGTTTTCTTGCTTGTATCATTGGGGGACATAGAAGACAGTGGGATGTCCTAAAGAAAGCCTCACAAAGACCTAGTGCGGTTGTTAACTAAGGCATGTGCCTGCAGAACCCCTGCAAGCAAACTGAACATAACAGGATTCAAATGCGCACCCTATGTAAAAAAAAAAAAAAAGGCAAGCAGAGAAGATAAATTAGCTGCCTAACACACCCGCAGAGCAGAGACTTGATGACACACAAGCCACCACAGAGAACGGTGGGAAAAACACCCAAGTGAAGAAAAGGGAGACCCCCTTATGATGCAGGGTGTAAAGGATGCCATCTAGGACAAAGACAAACCCATCCTGAAGAAAAGGAGGGGTGTGAGACCACAATGTATGATGCCGAGAGCTGTCCCAAGCTCCTTCCATCATAGGTAGACAGGAGACTGAAGATGATAATGAAGCTGCCCAGTCTAGATATAAGGCCCCAAGACCCGGATGCAACTACAAGTTGTCAGGAGCTGGAAAAAACTAAAGAGGGTCTGATTCCTGGAAGAACAGGCCGTCTCTGGAAACTGGGAGATAGCAGTCAACAGAAGAGAACATGGCGGACCACATCCGGCAGGCAATGTAAGATCCCTGTCTGGATCCAACTAAAAATCCTCAGTGAGGAGGTGGGGAAGAGGCAGGAACAAGGAAGAAAATACAACACAGCCAAGGACTACCTAGAGCATGCATGCCGTGAGCCAACATACTGCCCAGTATGGACCCGAAAACTTCCATTGAGAAAAAAAAATGCTAACCATCAGACCTCTACGAGGAGAGCAGTGCTAAGAGATGAGGCCTAGCTCTCAGCCCACAGAAAGACACTGGCTAACTTCGGTGTGAGTAAAGAGGTACGAGAAAACTGAAGTCATAAAGGGGGTGACCACAGTGTAAAAGTGGGACTACCCAGCAATAGGAGCCCCTTAGACCAGGATCCGTAGGACAACCTTCATTCATGTGATCTTGATGAATAGGACTGGATACCTCCAATATAGTGAATAAAGAAGTGTGAACGCAGCCTAGTAAATACTTTTCAAGAGCTTTTCACGATGTAAGTTTCAAGAGATGCCTTGGGGCTGGTTCACACGGCTTAAAGCCGACGTAATTGCAAGACGGATTTTGCCCCGCAATTACGCCGGCTGCCGTGCAGCGGGGCGGGGGCCGGCCTTGCCGGCCCCATAGACACTCATTATTCACGGCGCGTACACGCCGTAAATAATGTGCATGTCACTTTCTCCCCGCTCGGCGTATTCACCGAGCGGGGAGAAGAGACGGAATCCATAGTTCTCTATGAGAACTGTGGATTACCCTAATGCCTGGGACTGATTTCAGCCGTATTGGAGCGCAAATACGGCGCTCAATAAGGCTGAAATCAGTCCCAAAATAAGCCGTGTGAACGAGCCCTTACAATGACTTTCATCTGACATATGAACACCAACAGAGATGTTTACAATGTATATTGGGAACTTTCTCAGTGTACACACTAATCACAGGAGATAACGTCAGGTGAATGTTCTATAATCCCTTTTATCATTTTTTTTTTAAAAGCAAAGGCATATGAGAGGTAGCAAAATAATGTAGAATAAGCTTCCCGCTTAAATTAAAGAAATGGACAGGATTGGATGCCACGGAAGTGATCTTGTGGACAAACCCAACATTACAATCAAATTTACTCACCCACTCCCCCCAATATATAAATTAAATGGGAGCTTTTCAAACCCCTTCAATGTCCGCTTCAAAAAGCCCCGTATTTTCCATTTTGGCTTTTGGGAAATGTTTTCCTGCAAAATCTTCACCCCTGTTAGTTTTAAAAGGGAAAAAAAAAAAAAATGAAGGTTTTAAAGCCCGAGTTTTTGGGAAAACCCGGGACAGTCAAATATGTCCCTTAAAACAAGTGAATTAAGAAAAGAATTGAACACCAAAAAAAAAAAAACAAAGGTTAATTTGGGAAATTAAATTTCTACTTTTTTTTTTTTTTTTTTTTAAATAGTAACAAATCCCCTTTGGTTTTAAGTTTTCATGATCCCTTTTTTTGGGTGGTTAGTTTAAAAACCCCCTTTGAATTTAGGGGTAAAAAAAACTCTCGGGTTTAAAAAGGGGAAAAAAAACCCCTTGGGGAAACCCAAAATTTGGGTATCCCCTTTAAGGTTTAAAAACCGTTTCTCAAAAAGATTCCCCCCACTTGACAATTAAAGGGGGGCAAAACTGGGGTAGAAAAAAGGTCAAGAAGTAATTTTTTCTGTGTTCCCAGGGGGATGTTTGGCCAAAATAAAATTCACCCAATTTGGGGATGCTTTTTCGGAGGGATTACCCCAGCTCCCGCTTTTTTTCAGCAGTTTTTAAATTCCCTTTTTTTGGAAAGAGGGGGGAAGAAAATTACCCCGTCCCAGTGTGTTTTGCTTATTTTTATTTTTAAAAGCGCTACATAGTGACAAGTTAGTTTTACTCTTTTGGTTAAAAAACAATTACTGTGGGTATCCCTTTTTTACCGTTTTTTTTTGAAGGGACTTTAAAAAAAAAGGGGGGGGGGGTTTTTTATTGGGGAAAAACAATATTTTTTTTCATCGTTGTCTTTTAACAGCCCTAACTTTTTGTATTTTCCATATACAGAGCGGGAAAAAATTTTTTGTGGGGAAAAACCCAAGTTTTTTTTAAATTTGGGACAACCCTGGCGTTTATATAGTGATCACTTTTTTATTCCATTTTAAGTGTTGGGGGAAAAATGAAAAATTGAATTTCTTTTTTTTTATTAAATTTTATATTTTTTTAACCCGCGACCGGGTTTAATTTTAAAATGAGTGTTTTTTTAAAAGGGGGGTGTTATGCCAAAACGGGGATACCAAAACTGTACTTTATTTTTTTTTTGATTTTTTTTTGGAGTGTTTTTAAAGTTTCGGTTTTACGTGTTTTTTTTAGTATTTTTCGTTTTGTGTTTCAATTTTTTTTTTTTCAAATTTTAGGGGATTTGTATGATTATCGTTTAATGGCGCCATACCCAAAAAGGGGACTTTTTACACAGCATTTTTTGCTGTTACTGGCCCCCATGGCAACTGTCCCAAACACGCCCCAGACGCCTGGGAAAATGATTTTTACTTCCCGGGGTGTCTGGTAAAAGGGGAAAACCCGCATTTCGGTTAAAATGCTCACTCCCGCCTGCCTGGGAACTTAGCCCCTGACAACTTAAAAAAAAGCCTTAACCCCCCAAGGGCCCCGGGACATATTTTTGGTTAAATTCCCCCGGGTTTCCCAAAAGGGCTTTGCCCGGGGGGTGGGGTCCGCGACCCCCCTCACAGCCCCGGGGGTTTTGGGGGCTAAAAAGCCCCTTAAAAACCTGGGGGTTAAAAGGGGCGAACGACGCAGCGTCGGGCCCCCCCCGCTGTTTAAAACCCCCTTAAATTTCCGCGGGAAAGAAGGGCCCCGGGGTTTTGAATGAATTGGGTCGGTGCCCCGCAAAGATTTGGGGGGTGGAAACCCCCACCGTCGCAGCAAAGCTGCAATTTATCCGACCCCCCCGGCATGGCAGGCGGGCCTTTTGGGGAAAGGGTCCTTTTATTTTAATTCCCTTCCCGGTTTTGCCCCCTTTTCCCGACAGGAAGTGGGGAAAAACCCCCATCTTGGTAAAAAGTTAATTTCATTTTCCTTTTGCAATTTCCCTTTGCTGTATTGACCAAACGCGCCACCTAGTGGTCAAAACATCCCCAGGGGGCCCCAAATTTAAGAAAAAAGAAAAAAAAAAAAAAGTAAAATTTTACAGTACAAAAAAAAAGTATTAAAAAGTTTTAAAACAACCCCCCTTTTCCCCCTTTTAAAAATAAAAACAAATAAATTAAAAAAAATTACACATATTTTGGGATCGCCCCGTCCGGAAAAAAAATTTGATCTATAAAAAAAAAACATCATTTATCCCGTTGGGGCCCGAACACCGTAGAAGAAAAAAATTCCCAAAAACCAAAAATTTTGTTTTTTTTTTTGGGCATTCTATTCCCCTTAAAAAATGGAATAAAGTGATCCCAAAAAAAACGCATTTTCATTTCCAAATGCTTTGGGGATTAAAAATTTCACTTCACCCCCAAAAAATGCGCCCCCCATGACGGGCGTGGCTTTAAATTTCAAAAATAAGAAAGTTTGGGAATTTTTTTTTTACGGTACCAAAAAATAACGGAAAAAAATAAAATTTGGTATTGGGCCCGATGCCCTAACAAACCCGTGAATACAAAATAATACTTGTATTGACCCAAATTGAATGCCGTAAAAAAACAAAACCCCCCGCAAACATGGCAAAATTTCCCTTTTTTTTTTTCCCATTTGTCCCCCCTTTTGGGAAATTTTTTGGGGGGTTTTTTCCCGTTTTAAAATTCCTTTGTATAGTTTAATAACACCCCTTAGAAAGTACATTTTGTTCCCCCCAAAATAAAAACCCCCGGTGGGTTTGTAGTGGAAAAAAAAAAAAAAAAAAAAAATGGCCCCTGGGAAAGGGGGGAAAAGGGGGGAAA
>JAODAL010052229.1:0-20000 GCA_025379985.1 Phyllomedusa bahiana
TTTTAAACTTTTGTCCCCTGTTTTTGAACCCCTATACCCCTATAGCACAGTCTGAAGCACCTACTTCCAAAATGAAGGCGAGTTCTGGGTTGTTATAAACTAATACAGGGGATGTTGTGAACTTGTCTTTTTGGAGACAGAAGGATTCTTGTGCTTGGGGAGACCAAACAAAAACAATTGTCTTCTTAGTCAACTGTATAATAGGAGAAATTATTTCTGAGAAATTCTTAATGAAGCGTCTGTAGAAATTGGCAAAACCTATGAAACGTTGAACATCCTCTATGCTTCTAGGGGTAGGCCAGTCTACTATTGCTTTCATATTTCTAGAGTTCACAGGTAGACCAGGAGGTAAAATTAAATAACCAAGGAATTGGAACTCAGTCGGATGAAATTCACATTTTTCAATCTTAATGTAAAGTTGTTTCTCTCTTAGATGTTCCAGAATGTTTCACATGTCTCTGATGTTCTTCCATAGAGTTGGAGAAAATCAGGATATCATCCAATTAGATGACTATGAACTGGTACAGAAGGTGGTCCAGAAGATATTGTTGACGAGATGTTGGAAATGTCCGTAACATGACCCAAAAGCTATTTTCCATTCATCCCCAGATCTGATACGGACCAAGTTATAGCGCCTCGTGGATCTAATTTGGAAAAAAATCTTTGCATGTCGCACTCTCTCCAGAAGCTCAGGAATCAGTGGTACAGGATGACGGTTTTTGATTGTAATCTTGTTAAGTTCTCTATAGTCGATACAAGGTGTTAAAGAACCTTCGTTCTTTTTTAAAAAATAATATGGGAGCCCCACTGGTGAGGAAGATGGGCGGATGAACCCCTTAGCCAGACTTAGAACACTGTTGTATTTCAAACTGAGAAGCGTAGGAGGAACCTAACAATGGTTCCTCCTACGTTTCTCAATCTCAAATACAACAGATCACCATAGTAGGTCAGTCTTCACCCATCACAAAAGTCCACAGGAATATAAAGTCAAGTGTCAGCATCTAGACTAAGAGTTCTTGTTATATACTTGAGCCATCGGGGAAAAAAAAAAAAAAAAATTATATAAAATATATATATAATATATATATAAATATATATATATATAATAAATATATATATAATATATATTGTGACAAAGTGACAACAGGTAGTTGCCTGTCTTTGCCACTAAGTGGAGCCGTCCCCGGTAGAAAACGTGCCCAAGAGCCGGGGCTTGGTGGGGGGACCAATTATTATCGTCAGCAACACTAGGTTGCTGACAGCTGTATATAGCATGGGTGATAAACCAGCCGTTATGGGTTTGCTTCCCCGGAACAGCTGCAGATGGGTGGGTGGGTGTTCCCGCGTCCCAGGTCTCCAGGTTCCATGTCGGATTTTGGGCCAGACCCGGGATGGCTATAAAGGGCCTGTTCTCCAAGTGAATCAGGGGGGGGTGGCCTCTACCTGCAGTTGGAGCAGCCAAAGGGGGCAAGGAAGGAAGGAAGGGTCTTCTTACCCCCCAGGCTGGAGGAAACCTGAACCAGCGGGGACTGGTGATACAGTGGTTGTTTGTGGGGCTGGACGTTAGGTCCAGACCACTGAAAAGCTAGGGAGCTATTGGTTTAGGTAGTGGCCAGACGCCTAGGGGTTTTTTTTACGCTGTATGTTTTTGTTTGTGCTGTTATCAACCTGTGCCAAAATAAAACAGGGGGAGCTAAAGAAAAAGACGTTTGTCAGTGGGCCCTACCGTTTTCTACGAAAGACGGCGATTCGCGAGTGAAAATCCCCCGGGCCGTCCAAGATGGCGCCGACGCAGTGAGCCGTAATAAAAGTGGAGGATGCGGGCAAGATTGGCACAAGTGGCGAAAAAGTGGGCACAAGACTGGTGCCTGAAGTGCGTTGTTGTGAATCCTGCAAAGTGGTGTTGCAGCAAGAGTTAACAGGCTGAGGCCTGAATGTGAACAGTGCTCAAAGAGAACACACCTGCAAACAGACCAAGTGCTGTAGCTAAAACGACTGATCTGAGTGAGTTTCCTCTTGCTGTCATGGGTAAGCACAGCACTATGCTTAAAAAATACGGTCTGGGGAGGATATAGTGGCCTACCATGCGGCCTTTGATTCGGTTTATTGCCTGTACCGCCAGAGAACTGCCACAAAAGTGTGTAGATTACCAGGGGCCATTTCTAACTGGAAAACCCGCAGAGAGATTTCTGTGCCTTGCCACCTGGAAGAAACCAGTTACCATACAGGTAAAGGCTAGTGATACTGGCATTGATCGGGGTTAATTTCCCTGACGGAAGGAGACTGTCTGCCCGCAATCCCATCAAAAGAAAGCCAGGATCCGTGTGTTCCTGCAACCCAGCAGAAGTTTTACTACGGAAGCGGAGATGGAGTGACAGAGGTCCAAGGATACGCCGTTACAATGTCAACCACCTCATCGACGGAGAGCACTGCTGAAGTCCTGCCAAAGTAAGTTGCCCAGCAAGAACCCTGGAGATGCTGGTGGGTGCATCCCACTAATGGTGTATCTGGACTGTCCGCCAGAGGGTCTCCAGAGTGCACTCCCAACATCCTACCCTTGTCTGAAGAAGACCCGACCCGGTGCTGGAAAAACTGTGGCCAACGTTTGTTACACGTCTGGTGACTGTGGGATCATCTGCTTCAGAGTATGTGAAAGAGTTGCAGGTGGAGTTTCATCCTGGTCAGTGACTTTCACCCATTTCTGTGCCGCTGTGGGAAGATTGGCGAGTGGGCCAGACCAGCAGGTGATTTTTCCTGAAAATGCCCCCCTGCACAGGGTAATGTAAAATGATCCCCCTAACTGTAGGCCCCAGTAGAACAAGTCCAAAGACAGTGATGACTGAGGTGACTGGACTTGAAAAATCATCATGGACTTATTATTTGTGACTCATCTGAACAGGGGTCTATTGAGAATGTCAATAGGGAAAAAAAATGTGCCTTAAATAAATAGCTCAGACCCCACTACCTGAAAGGGGAGGGAGCTGGGTCCCCAGAGTCAGCTGCAGTAACGGCCAAGTTTGAAAATAGCTGCTAAAGCAAAAGCAGGGTGTAGCCTTCAGGAGGGCCCAGTGTGTACACGCTGTAGCAGAGATGCAGCCAGTTCTGCCCCTTGAGGTCAGAGCCATGTGTGAAGTTAATGGCAGAGTCTGAGTTAAACTTAGAAGAATGCCACCACAGCTAGAGGGCAGACAGCCCTAGTGCGCCTCCTAGAGTTTGGGTTAAGAGCGCTAAGAGTAGTGTCAGAGGATGTTGTTTTGAGGTGGATGTCCACATGAGAAATTGTGCTACCACTACAAGTTCAGGTGGTAACTATGTTGTTTGCCCCTAGCCAACAAATGGTATCCTCCTGCACCTCTGCTTGAAAAGCGTATGATGTGTGGGCCCTGAAGTTGTGTGTTGAAGGGGTCTGGAGTCCAGCTGTGAGTGGTGTCTACCTTTGACCCCAGCGCACTGTGTATACCTGTTTTGTATCCTGCAAGTCGCAGGTAATGCGGACGGCTGTTGGTCCCATAGAAGAGCCCTTCCATGTTTCAGTGTCAGCCTGAAAGTGGGAACAAGAGAATGCTGGGGATTGTTGACTTCCTGCAATTGTGAGGAGACTAATTTAATGAAGGTGTGTCCAGACTCTGAGGATGTAATGCCTGCATGAATGCAGGCTCAGAAATAGTGATAAAAAGCCTTGTGTCAAGAAACATGTGCGGGATCTGTAGAACTACAATTCCTTCTTTGCTCCCAGTAGTTGCCTGTGATAAGCCAGTAGCTTTTACAGCCATGCTCACAAAGACGGCAGTGATGTAAGGAGTGAGCTGACCTAGACACCACAGAGCGGGTGTAAAGCTTGAAATCCTAGTGAGAGGCAGGTGAGAGTGTTTAAATCCCCAGATGGATAAAGAATGCGCTGTTCAGAGAAGCTGATAAATTCCTTCCCCCAGAGGTCATGGAAGGACATTAGTAAACAGTATCTCAGAGATAGAATAATCTGTGGTTTGTGGCGAACCTACGTGTGGGCCCATTTCCAGCCCAGATACCTGCTGGAGCTATTGATGTTGGAAACGTGTCACTGAGTTGCCAAAAAATGTGAACACGGCCAGTTTGGGTGAGTGAATATGATGTTGAGCAGCGATGTAGAGTGTCCCATGTGGAAGCTGAGAGTATTTCTCCCTTGTAAGATGATTATAATGTGATTGTGAGGAAACATCCCACCCTTATGCCGAGTGTCTAATGCTAGAAGTGCGCAGGTGAGAAGTTTGCACAGGAGATGTCAGTGAGGACCGAGGCCTGGTGTGAAGAGAAGTTGGGGACCCATTAATAATCCTGCAGACAAAGAGGTAGCATGTTTTGGGCTCAGGTGCGCCCCTAGGCCATGATGAATAGCGACCCTACAGTGTGCTGTCATTACAGTTTCTGGTGACACTAGGGCGGTTGCTGAGACCAACCAGGGGCCCCTGGCTTATGCTAGGCCCAAATAGGGAAAACTCTGCCCAGTGGCACCAAGCAAAATAGTCTGTGTGGTAAGCAGCCTGCAAGGGGTGATAACACTGGTAATGGGTTGTCAAACTAACCCTGGAACGTCCGCATGCGGGCTGTGGGTAATGACATCCTTTTTGCAAAGCATGCATTTGGGGGGTGCCTTGTAGGGGGAAAAGCATGGGGTAGCCCCCCAGCTAGGTTGGGGACTTTAATTTTCAACTCTGCCCCTGAGGTTGTAGGGAAGACGGGTTGGGCCCCAAAAAAGGGGCTTTTTACCCCGGAGGGAGCCTGGGACCCTGTGAGAAAGCCCACCGGGGTTTATCAAGGGGAGGGGTGGTGACAACAGGTAGTTGCCGTCTTTGCCACTAAGTGGAGCCTTTCCCGGTAGAGACTGCCACCAAACCTGGGCAGGTGGGGGAGCCCAAAAATTATTGTCAGCAAACTAGGTTTTTTGACGCGAATAACATGGCTATATCCAGCCGTTTTGGTTGGCTTTCCCCCAACAGCCCGATGGGGTGGGGGGCTGTTCCCGCGCCCAGGTCTCCAGTTCCAATTTTGGGGTTTTTGGCCCCTCTCTGGATGGGTATAAAGGGCCCCTTTTTTCCAGGTGAAACGGGGGGGGGTGGCCCGCTACCCGGGAAATTGGGGCACAAAGGGGGCAAAAGGAAGGCCCCTTAACCCCCCGGGGGAGGAAGCCCCCAACCAGCGGGACTGGTGAAAAAGGGGTTGTTTGTGGGGGTGGACGTTAGGGGCCAGAAACCCCTGAAGAAAGGGGCTAATTTGGGGTTTTTAAGGGGGCCAACGGCCCCCAGGGGGTTTTTTTTACGCTGTATTTTTTGTTTTTTGCTTTTTATCAAACCCGTGCCAAAAAAAAAAGGCGGAGCTAAAGAAAAAACGTTTTTCGGGGCCATCCGTTTTAAAAAAAGACGGGGGATCCCATGAGCCAAGCAGGCCAAGAAAGGGTCCAATATTTAGTGGGGGGCCTACCCAAAAAATATATTTAAACTATATATAAATTAAAAAAACCCCTTACTGGGGAGGGGATATCTATATACCTCCTAAAAAGAAAGGGGGCCTATAAACCGCCCAAAATTGGGGGGGACAAAAAATACCTGTCTAAATGAGGGGGCTTTTATACCTATAATAAGGGGGGGGTTTTCTGGGGAAAAGTGAGGATTCTAAGATAATTTTTGTCCAAACTGCAGGGGGCGAGTATTGGCCGGGAGCAACAGCATTAAGGTGTTAACCGGGTGGAGAAGAAAAGGGAAATTTAACGACGCAGATCAGAAAAGACGTCTCCTGTGAGTCACTAAGGGCGACATGTATGAAGCTCGCCACGTCGGAGCGCAAGTTTTCGAGCGCTTGAACGTGAAAGCTGCGCCTCATGTATGTCGGGCCGGGGCGCGCTCATACATGCGGTGTAAAGTCCGCCGCGCCTCGCCAGTGTGTGGGGCGCAGTGCGGGACTTAGGCGCAGAAGGGACTGTGCCTAACATGTATTCCGAATCGAGACAGGCTGGAAAACAGCGAGAAATCATTAAACATGTCCGTGCGGCATGGAGTATGAATAAAAAAAGCGTTTTTATTACGTGTAAAACATTATCAGAAAAAGAGCTCAAACCTTCTAAAAAAAATACTTAAATAAAATCACTTTCCAAAAATCAAGAACGGCGCAACGTCAGGAATTATGATATTGGAAATTGCCGGGAAATACAGTAATTCAAATTCTGTAAGCACTTCTCATTGGTCGGCAGAAATCAGCCAATCAGAATAGGAGCGACAGTGACCCATTATAACCTATGGAGAAGTATTGACCAATCAAATTCAAAGGCGGGACAGTTCAAAATACAGTAAAAATGCATTATAGAGCTGATTGGTTGAGCTAGCGGGGATTGGCAATCCTGGCCTAACAGAATAGTAGTGAAAGGGACCCATTATAACCTATGGAGATATATTGACCTATCAAATTCAAAGGCGGGACAGTTCAAAATATAGTAAAATGCAGAAAAGAGCTGATTGGTTGAACTAGCGGGGGCTTGGCTATCCCGGCCAATCAGAGCGCGAGCTACTTTCTCCCATGTAGTCTATGGACAGATTGGGGCACTGAAATCTCAGCTCCGTGAGGCATGGAGTATTAGGAAATAAATCGTTTTTATTACGTGTATAACCTTCTCTGTAAAAGAGCTGAAACCATCTATAAACAGACAGAAATAAAATCACTAACAACGCGTTTGTCGCCGAGACCGGCGCAACACCAGGAATTGGGATATAGAGAATTGCCGGAAAATACAGTAATTCAAATTCTGCCAATTTGAAACCAGCCAATCAGAATAGGAGCGACAGGGAACCATTATAAGCTATGGAGAAGTATGGACCAATCAAATACAAAGGCGGGACAGTTCAAAATACAGTAAAAAAGGCAGAAAAGAGATGATTGGTTGAGACCAGGCGGCAGATATGAATCCACCAACCATACGTAGTGCGTCTATCTTGAGTGGAGAAAGAAGGGCGCGATAGAAGGGTCTATGGGAAATATTCTAGTACTGTGATTGGTTGGGTGGAAGAGGGGCTCGTCCTGCTTAGCCAATCAGCGGCTGAGCTACTTTTCTCATAGAGTTCTATTTGGAAAAGAAATGCAGAGCGAGCTCTGTTTGTGATTGGCTAAGTTAAAAGAGGCGCGGTTATTTGGGCCAATGGGAGAGCGAGCGACGCTCTTATGGGTTTTCTAATGCAATCTATAATAAAACTGTACATGGCCGAAATCAAATGATAATACTCCCGAAGTTGTACCGATCTGTATATAAAATGATCAATAATATGGGGGTAATTAAAAAAAAACAAATAAAAATGAATTCAATGAGTTAATTTTTATTTCTTTATTTTCATTACACCCATATTATTGTTCATTGGCTAACGAAGATAAAGAAATAAAAATTAACTCATTGAATTCATATTTATTTGTTTATTTTCGTTACCCCCATATTATTGTTCATTTTATATAAGATCGGTACAACTTGGGGAGTATTATCATTTTGATTTCGGCCACCCCTTGACAGGGGGCGTTGTCGCACCAGCCAATGGGGGGACCCGGAGGCCGCCCCAAATTTCAGCTGCAGGGCGGTATCCAGGAATCCCATTTAAACTCCCTGAAGGCTGAGTGCTGCGCCTGCGATATTCCTGGCTACCTTGTGTTTGCTTATCCGTATACCTGACCTCGGCTTGTTCTCCTGACCCCGGCTTGTCTTCTGATTTTGTACCTCGCTCCCGTTCGTGTTTGACCTCGGCTCGTTTATGTTTATCCCTCTGGTTCTGATTTGTGGTTTGGCGTTCCCGTTTTGGTATTTACCCGGACTGTCTGACTATTCTACTTCCTGACGGCCCCAGCACTTAGGCAGAGCAGGGACTGTCGCCCAGTTGCCTTCTGCCACCTAGGGCAGCACGTCAAGTAGGCAGGGACAGTGGGCTGGGTTCCAGCCCGGGGCTCACTGCACCTCCCTTGACGTGCCCTTTTCACAGGCCCAAACCGTTACGGGTTTCTCCAAAAAACTATGAACCCCATGACACTTTTGGTAGAGCAGTTTGCAGGGGCTAACCCAGCTAGTCCAGGATCTGGCGCTGAGGTAGAACAACAGGAGCTACCCCAAGTCAGAGGGTCCCTGCACTACCTTCCCCCTCCTGTGGTGCCCCCTATCCATTGCCTGACAGGTTCTCAGGTAA
The DNA here is from genome assembly GCA_025379985.1 of Phyllomedusa bahiana. NCBI lineage: Eukaryota > Metazoa > Chordata > Amphibia > Anura > Hylidae > Phyllomedusa > Phyllomedusa bahiana. The sequence goes on from JAODAL010052229.1 coordinate 8,187, forward strand.
CGGGGAAGGCCTTTGTGGCTTTTTAGAGAGGGTTGTCGTCTGTATTTTAGGCTCCGCCCACTTCAGGGAATGAGGAACAAAGGGTGGGGATTGTTATGTCCTTACTGCAGGGTCCCCCCCAGGAGTGGGCATTCTCGTTACTGCCTGACTCACCTGAACTGTCTTCTGTGGACAGGTTCTTTGCCGCTTTAGGGGTACTTTTTAATGACCCAGATAGGGAAGCTGTGGCTGAGGCTCAGTTTGACCACCTTGAGGCAGGGTGAGAAGACTGTGGAGGAGTATTGCTCCGAATTTCGTCGCTGGTGCGGTCCGTCGGGGTGGAACGACGCAGCTCTCAGATGCCAGTTTAGATTAGGGTTAGCTGACCATGTGAAGGATTTATTGGTGGCTTACCCTACCCCTAGTACTTTAGATGAGGCTATGGCACTAGCCGTTCGTCTGGACAGACGTTTTAGGGGGAGACCGGCAGGAAAAGGTTCCCCCCCGGGGCCCACACCATGGTCACCCCTAAACCCGTTGTTTCCGTTTTTAAACTCAGAGGAGCCCATGCAAGTGGGGGCTTTTTCTGTCATTGCGGCCAGTTGCATCCAGGGGTTGTGCTTCTACTGTGGAGAAGATGGACACAGAATTCGGGAATGCTCCAAACGGAAGACTAGGTCTGAAAAACTCCAATGCCTAGGTGGTCAGCAGGAGGATCACCTGGGCGAGCAGGTATTTCCTATTGTATCTAATAAGTTGCTGTTACCATTTTAAGATTTCATACTGTCGCTGTCCGGTTCGGGGAGTGCGTTTGTGGATTCTGGATCAGTTTCAAATTTTTTGTTGATGCGCCTTTCGCAAAACGTCTGGGCCTACCTTGTAGACCGCTACTTTACTCGCTCGGGTAGTGGCTAATTTACTCCACTCCCCTAGCTCGGGGCGCAATCCAATATTGTACCCCTGAGCTGGAGATGGTGGTCGGAAACCATACATAATGAAAAGTGTAATTCTATTCGTCTGGAGGGCTGCCCGCTATGTGGTTTAGGGCGCCCTGGCTTCAGAAACATAATCCAGTGTTTGACTGGAATTCAGGGAAATTAAATCAGGTGGGGGCCCAAAGGTGTGTGGACAGATGTCTCCTTACCATGCTGGGCAATACTGATGTCAGGCTGAATTCTATCTGGAAGCGGCTGTGCCAGCGTTGAGGCCTATGCGGCCTTGTGAAGTTTTGGCTGGGCTAAGGTTCCCAGAACTCGTCCTCCTGGTGAACTATGCCTCCACCGTACCTGAACGTCCATATGTGGTTCAGGAGGTGGTTAAACCCGGTGGCTTATCGCTGAAATTAGCATCTTCTCTCCGTATACATAACGTGTCCGTCGTTGGGACTTCGAAAGAGGTTATTCAGCCTGTGCTCCGCCCTCAAACCTCCTCCTCCAGTTTGTATAGAGGGGGAGTTAGAAAATGAAGTCGCCCGTAATTTTAGATTCACGTAAGGCCCAAAGGTCACTGCATTACCTGGTCCACTGGAAGGGTATGGTCCTGAGGAGAGATCATGGGGGCCCGGGGAAATCCATCCATGCTCAACGCCTGGTGAGTGAATTCCATGAGTCTCACCCAGACAAACCTAGACCAGGGAAGGGTCCGGTGGCCCCTCCTAAAAGGGGGGGTACTGTCAGGGCTGGGCTGTGCTCAGGCTCTAGGCATCTGAAGGCTGCAGCAGCTGATCAGCGACCCCACCCTGATAAACTTGCTGCTGACATCTCTGTGAGTGACAGGGGCCCAGCCACTCCTGACAGGGGGCGAGTGCACCAGCCAATGGGAGGACCCGGAGGCCGCTCCAATCAGCTGCAGGGGCGGTATTCGGGAATCCCATTTAAACTCCCTGAAGGCTGAGTGCTGCGCCTGTGATATTCCTGGCTACCTCGTGTTTGCTTATCCGTGTACCTGACCTCGGCTTGTTCTCCTGACCCCGGCTTGTCTCCTGTTTTTGTACCTCGCTCACATTTGGCTTTTGACCTCGGCTCGTTTACGTTTATCCCTCTGGTTCTGATTTGTGGCTTTGGCGTTCCCGTTTTTGGTATTTACCCGGACTGTCTCACTATTCTACTTCCCGACAGCCCCAGCACTTAGGCAGAGCAGGGACTGTCGTCCAGTTGGCGTCTGCCGCCTAGGGCAGCACGTCAAGCAGGCAGGGACAGTGGGCTGGGTTCCAGTCAGGGCGCACTGCACCTCCCTTGATGTGACACCAGGATAGCCAAGCCCCCGCTAGCTCAACCAATCAGCTCTTTTCTGCATTTTTGCTGTATTTTGAACTGTCCTGCCTTTTGAATTTGATTGGTCAATACTTCTCCATAGGTTTTAATGGGTCAAATGTCGCTCCTATTCTGATTGGCTGGTTTTTTCTGCCGACCAATGAAAGCGCTTACAGAATTTGAATTACTGTATTTCCCGGCAATTTCCAAGATCCTAATTCCTGATGTTGCGGCGTTCTAGATTTTTGGAAAGTGATTTTATGTTTTTTTTTTAGAAGGTTTGAGCTCTTTTTCAGAGAATGTTTTACACGTGTTAAAAATTTTATTTTTGGAATCATACTCCATGCCTCCCGGAACTGAGAGCCGAGATGGATTTCTTTTGCGATCTTCTATATGTTTCCTCTCATGTTACGTTCTCGCTTCACTTCGCCTCCTCCGGCTCATTTAGACCAACTTCAACTAGGTCTGCCTGTCGGAGCTGCAATGCACCTCACCTTGCCGAGCCGCGATCGTACATGCCTCGGAGTATTCAAATGAGCCGCGTCCCGACCCAGAACGCCCACACTGCACCCATTGCACGCCCCTTCATGTTAGGCGCAGTCGAAAGTGCCTTAGGTTGCGCCTAACATCACATCCCTGCGTCCGACAGGGGATTCCGATCGGTGAGCCACAACGCCCGATCATACATGTCGCCCTAAATGTAACTGCAATGTAATCACTTATATTTCTGCTGAGCACCTACATAAAACTAGTTTCTACCACTATATAGTCACTGTATGGCGGTAATATATGTCTCTAGGGCCTTTGTACAGCTGATAGTCACATGTGGGGGTCGCGTTCGGTCAGGGTCTGGCAGGATTATTTGATCCTTAAATAGTAATAGTTTTGGGTCTTGGTTTTGTAGGAGTTTTTTAGTACCAATCATTCGTCTGGTAGATTTGCTCCATGTATCGGGGGATTATTCGGTGACTGTTATTTGTAATGTATTTCACTGTCATACAAGGTGAGCGATTTTGAAAAAGTTAATTTGTTATTGTGCAGTGACTGCTGAGGAGATGGACAGGATCTATGTGGAATATGCAGAAAATTAGTGACAGAACCTGGCGCAGGGGTGAGAGGAATTAGTGGGGGGGGGTGCATTTTTTGAGAGGCGAGGGGGCGCCATTGGCTGTACTTGCCTAGGGCACCAAAATGCCTTGTCCAGGCCCTGGCCTGTGTACACTGGTGTCTACCACTATATGGTCACTGTATGGAGGTAAAATAGAGTCTGCAGAGCCAGTGGACACAGGTGTCAACCACTATAAGGTCACTGTAATGGAGGTAATATACAGTCTGCAGAGCCTGTGTACACTGGTGTCTACCACTATATGGTCACTGTATGGAGGTAAATACAGCCTGCAGAGCCTGTGGTACACTGTGTCTACCACTATATGGTCACTGTATGGAGTTAATATACAGTCTGCAGAGCCTGTGTACACTGGTGTCTACCACTATATGGTCACTGTATGGAGGTAATATCCAGTCTGCAGAGTCTGTGTACAGTGGTGTCTACCACTATATGGTCACTGTATGGAGGTAATATACAGTCCGCAGGGCCTCTGTACACTGGTGTCTACCACTATATGGTCACTGTATGAAGGTAATATACAGTCTGCAGAGCCTGTGTACACAGGTGCTTACCACTATATGGTCACTGTATGGAGGTAATATACAGTCTGCAGAGCCTGTGTACACTGATGTCTACCACTACATGGTCATTATATGGTGGTAATATATGTCTGCACAATAGTAGTGGTCAGCTGTAGTGGTGACATTTGGTCATGGTCTGGCAGTATTATTTGGTCCTTAAGTAGTGATATTATTGGGTCTTGATATTGTAGGAATATTTTTTGTTAGTTACAATCATGATATCTTTGCTCCAAGTATAGGTGAACTATTCAGTAACTGTATGACTTATCGATACTGTGTTACACTGTCACATGTAGGTGAGAGTTTCTGAAAAAGCAAATTGCTGATTTTCATTGTACAGTGACTGCTGAGGTGACGGTCAGGATCTAGGTGGAATATACGGAAAATTAGTGGCAGGAACATACATTTTATTCTCTGAAAAAATACATACTGCAGTTTACAATGTTGCATGAAAATTGCTTCCTAAACCCAGCCCTACAGAGCAAAGCATAACACAGAGGACCCGGGTCCCGGATGTTTTGGGACCCTAACAACGCCCCTGCAGGCTTACATATGCAGTTACTAGAGGAGGTGCCCAAACCTGGAGGCTCCTGCCGCGTTGGTGTTTCTACACACAATATCTGACCATGCTATGTCCACAGCTTGACTGGAGCAGTTCATACGTTGAGGATCCTTCCATAAATCTCAGTTGATTGGACACATAATGCACGTTTCGGCTGACTCAGCGCTTTGCTAATGTTATGTGTTTTGCCCATTAAATGCTCTGGAGCTCGCAACCTCTTGACTGTTTATATTGCAGATAATTAAATTCTCATTTCACTTATTACACGCGGTGAGTGACGTCGGGTAGGGGCGTGGTGACACTGTTTTCAGAACTCCATTAGAGGGCATCTATTAGATATTGCTTCATTGAACCCTAGTACCAATGTGGGAACTGGAGGGCTCAAAGTAATCTGCATTTCAGCCCTCCCCCCCCCACATGTGGGTATTTGGTTGAAGGGTCAAAAAAGTTGACCCCAGACAACCATGAAATCCAAGCCGAATCCTATCTGCACGGCAGCCAGTGGAGGGCAAGAATGTCAATCCCCATCTGCAAAGCCAATGGCTCCTGTCTCCTCATTACAATATTATGGCTGTAATGACTCATTAAAAGCCCATTAGCTTCTCCATCCATATCATGCTTTAAGATAAGCCTACATATTAGCAGTGGTTTAATCATGGAGGGAAAATAAACACCTTTAATGTCTACTCCAGAATGCACTTAAAATTCTGGATTATTGGACAGACATGGAAATTTTGATTCTATTATCTCTGCATCCGTCTCTTGTGTGTGACCGCGGTTATTTGGGTAATTAGTTCACAAATAAAGTTTCCCTTCTCCTGTATAGCAGCACAAAATATTTCAAATTTATTGGGACTGAATGTAATATACAAATAATATTTGTTAATTGTGTCCCTTCGTATGACTCCCATGAGTTTCTCGGCCTTGGCAGCAGCTTCTTGACACTAGTTGCTCTAATTCATTTCTCCTTTCCACGGCTATTTTTGCTCAAACATATTTCTCCCAAATGAGTTGTGCTATTTCACTCGACAACTTTAACCCTTTACCGCTCAGTAATGTAAATTTACGTGGCAGCGACAGAAAGGGAGTATGGAGCCAAAATGTTATATGTGCAAGTATACCTGCTGTTGGGCAGATAGAGGTGGGTGGCTTTATGTACCTTTACAACAATTTTGTAGCATCCAAATTCCATCCAAATGGCTGCAATACACATCACCACCAATGGGGCACATACATACACTTACCTCATAAACAACTCCCCACAGAGTATAGCCACTGGGGCACATACATCATAAACAACTCCCCACAGAGAATAGACACTGGGGCACATACATCATAAACAACTCCCCACAGAGTATAGACACTGGGGCACATACATCATAAACAACTCCCCACAGAGTATCATAACATCATTTCAGTACAATCATTGACTTAACCCATTAACTTAGACAGGTTCGGACTGGCCCATATGGATTTAGGGGACACCCCCATTGGGCCCCTGAGTATGGTAGACCTAGAGTTGGTTTTTAACTGCATATACATCCTCAGAAGAGGCAAAAAGCAAGATGAAAAGAATATGAGCCAAGTACAGTGATTTACAGTAGCTTAAGGGTGGGCCCCTAAAATAACCTCCACCGGTGGGCCCAGAAACAACTAAACTGTTGAGCCCCTAGAGTCAACTCCACCTGTGGGCCCCGGGCACCGCAGTCCTACACTGGACTTAGAAGTTACACCTATGGAGGTGCAATTACTTTATAACCTTGGTCTTCCTGTGGGACAATTGCATGATTTTGATAATCTTTACAAAATTTTGCAATTTTCTGTAATCCATCCATTTGCTCACATTATAGTAATGCTATTGCTATTTTCTCTTTGACCATGATATCTATGGGATATTGGGTTGGCTCTCTGTAGAACCAGTAGTAGCAATGCCACCACCAGATGTGCAAGTCATTGATGCAACCATCATCTATACAATCCACGACTTGGTGCCCATTGGTGATGGCAAGGGCGGGGGTGGTTTGGATGTTCTTGTATTAATGAGCACAACTGGTAAAATTTCCCTCCTTGTGCTGTTTGCGGAGTGTTGACATCTCCTGCCCTCATGACATCATCCTAGCCTTGGTCTTCCTGTCGGACAATTGGATGGTTTTGATATTCTATACAAATTTTTGCAATTTTCTGTAATCCATCCATATGCTCACATAATAGCAATACTATTTTCTCTTTGGACCATGATATCTATGAAATATTGGGTTGGCTTTTGTAGAACCAGTTTTAGCAATGCCCCACCCAAGAGGCTATGCAAGTTATTGATGCAAGACATTACATACTTATCAGGGGGTATAAACTCATTTTCCACCATGGCCATAAACAACTTATGTTTCCCACAGAGGGACTCCACTGTGAGGCGGGCAGGTGCCCGCTTGGTTATGGGTGTCAGAGTCTTTCCGACTCCTGTGGACTGTGTTTTGTCTACAAATTTTGCATTTTCTAATGCTCTATTTGGAGCCACATAAACGATGTGTCGTTGCCAGATTCGTGCCCTTGAACCTCAAGTTTGAACACCTGTGATCATTATACCACTATCATCAAGACTTGGTGCCGCCATCTTTTGTGGCAGGGCGGAGGTGGTGTGGATGATCTTGTAGTATTGAGCTCAACCGGTGAAATTTCCCTCCTTGTGCTGTTTGTGGAGTGTTGACATCTCCTGCCCTAATGACATCATCCTAACCTTGGTCTTCCTGTTGGACAATTGCATGATTTTGATATTCTATACACATTTTTGCAATTTTCTGTAATCCATCCATATGCTCACATAATAGCAATACTATTTTCTCTTTGATCATGATATCTATGAAATATTGGGTTTGCTCTCTGTAGAACCAGTAGTAGCAATGCCACCACCAGATCTGCAAGTAATTGATGCAACCATCATCTATACCATCCTAGCCTTGGTGCCCATTGATGGTGACGAGGGCAGAGGGTGGTGTGGATGTTCTTGTAATACTGAGCACAACCGGTAAAATTTCCCTTCTTGTGCTCTTTGCGGAGTGTTGACATCTCCTGCCCTAATGGCATCATCCTAACCTTGGTCTTCTAATTGATGCAACCATCATCTATACCAAGAGCGTCAAACTCATTTTCACCGTGGCCCATAACAGCATTGTGGTTGCCCACAAACAGCCATTGGATGGTGGCTAGGTGCCTTGGTAGGGCTGTCAGAGCTTGCCACTGCCTGTGAGTTGCACACCAGCTATGTCTAAGCTCTAGGGAGCCACATAAACGAGTGTGATGGGCCAGATTTGGCCCTTGAACCTCAAGTTTGACACCTGTGATCTATACCATCCCAAGACTTGGTGCCCATTGGTTGTGGCGAGGGCAGGGAGTGGCGCGGATGATCTTGTAGAATTGAGCACAACCGGTAAAATTTCCCTCCTTGTGCTGTTTGCGGAGTGTTGACATCTCCTGGCCTAATGACATCATATTTACATGATATTAATACTTCCACATCATAAAAAACTCTGCACTTGAGGTGGAAACACAGATGCAGACTGACTCCTTTAATCATAAAGAAATCAATTTCTTGCAGCTCAGGGGAATATTCGGCAAATGCAATGTAATTTATTCTGCAGAAACTCTCTGAATAAATACTTCACTTATTTCAAATCTATTTTTTTTTTACTCCTCTAAGGTGAAGATCTTTTGCTTTTTAGCAATGAGAAATTGTGAACTGTGACTCCAAAAGCGGCAAAATATCCTCCATACAGATTAGAGGGAAAGCCAGGTCCAGAATGATCAATATTAAACAAGCAGCAAAACAGGTCATCCTGAGGCGAAACGTGAACCCTTCTAGATACGCCCTCGGGGGTCACTGCTCATGTGTTCACATTCGTCATAGATGTCCATGGTTCTTGTCCTGGGTTATTGGTTATAAGGATCTCACCGTTCATGTTAGAGGAAATTTGTGAACTGGTTGGTTGATTAGTTTGAAAGGGATAGAGTCGTAAAGGGAAAGCAGGGGCAAGATGGGAATGAATGCAGAATAGGAATGGGACAGGCAAGATAGGAACTTCCCATTTATTGCATTTGTACCATACAGATCGTGGGAAGGGGAAGTGAACAGGAGCACAATATTAGGGAAGACTGGTGTCATAGAGAAGAAAGAGAGGATGAGAAGAGAGCAAACAGAGAACAGAGCTGGGTTTAGGAGAAAAGAGGCTTGGAGTAAGCGTGAACAAAATTGGGGAAAGGAGAGAATATAGAGATCATACTAAGTGATCGAAGGCTAAAGATTTTAGGGCGACATGTCCGAAAAGTGGCGTATCTATGCCAGTTTTAGGCGCATTAAATCAGTGTAAAGTGCGCCTGAAAGTCCGATACCTTCTAAAAATTGGCGCCAGGTATACCTTGCATAGATTACTTAAATGCGCCTAAAATGGCACATCATATCAAAAAAGGGCGCACTGCATCAAAAAAGGGGACATCGTATCAAAAAAGGGGGCATTGCATCAAAAAAGGGGGCATTGCATCAAAAAAAGGGGCATTGTATCAAAAAAGGGGGCATGGTACCAAAAAAGGGCGCATTGCATCAAAATTAAGGGCATCGTATCAAAAAAGGGGGCATTGCATCAAAAAAGGGGGCATTGTATCAAAAAAGGGCACATTGCATCAAAATTAAGGGCATCGTATCAAAAAAGGGCGCATTGCTCAACACTCAGCACATAGCATATCATTGGTAGTATATGGTATCCGTCTATCGAAGGCTCATTGCCCGACGGGGGCGCATAACATATGTAAGGCACCTCAGTAGGCTCATTTCGCGACGGGGGCGCACAGTGCACCATATTTGGGCGAATTACAAAGTGTCGTTCCCGGCACATAATGCGCCTAGTTTTGGTGTGCGACAGTTCATTTGCAACAAGAATATGGCGTAAAAAGTGGGTTTGCCACAAAATAGAACAAAAAACTGGCGTTGGCGTGTTGGGACATGTCGCCCTTAGAGTAGGTGGTGGGGACATGGGTATCTGGACCATGATAGAGAAAACAGTTGGGATTGGAAGGAAGTTGTATAGATCTGGACACAACAGAGGCTAGATTAGAGAACAACATGTGTGTTGGGTCAGGATGAAGAGTTAAAGGGGTTGTCTCACTACAAAGATTAGCTTTCAACATGTAGGGAACAGTAATTGAAGACTTTCTCCAAATATGTTGCCTTATTTTTTTGACTTTGTTAAGGAAATGAGAGAGATTTTATCTGCTCTGAGTGCACACAGTTTCTCTGGTTACCATCCTGCTCTCTCCTTCTCTCTCTACTCTGTCTTCTCTTAGAGCAGAGAGTGACATCACCACAGGTTGGACTGCCGTCAGCTTGAGAACAGACTGTTATCTCAAACAAGTAATTAGTCTCCTTTGTTTACTTTGAACTTTGCAGTTCTATGCTCTAAAAGATAACATCTCCTGCTCTCATGTCAGTGCAATTAGAAGAGCTGATTTGCTGATCACTGCTATACAACCACCCACAGCCTTACTAGGAAGAGATAGGATGCATGAATCTGAATCTGCTTTTGGCTCAGTGAAACAGCATGGCGAGACAACCCCTTTAATAGGGTAGGAAATTGAGGGAATTCAGGGAAGTCAATGAGATGTGAGAATACAGTTGAGTTGGAGTAGAGCACAGACTTTGGGTCAGCAGAGAACGGGATCAAGATAAAGGGAGTAAAGGTAAGAAAAGAACAGAGGGGAGAACAGAATGAGGATGCCCTTTTTGGCCACAATGCAAAACGATATGTTTGAAAATTAAAACAACACAGCTCATCCCCCTGAACAAAACCCCTCCCCCCCTGTCACACATGGGGGGGCAGCATCATGAAGACCAAGGAACACACCCTCCCCCTGTCCCCCACATGGTGGCGGCGCATCAGAAGACCAAGGAACAACCCCCCCCACTGTCCACATGGTGGGGGCAGCATCATGGTTTGGGCTTTTCTTCAGCAGGGACAGGGAAGATGGTTAAAATTGAGGGGAAAATGGGTGGAGCCAAATCAGGGCCAAAACTGGAAGAAAACCTGTTGGAGTCTGCAAAAGACCGAACTGGGACGGAGATTTAACTTTCCCAAAAGCAAGATCCCAAACAAAGCAAAATCACAAGGAAGGTTCCCAAATAAATGTCTCCAGGTGTTGAATGGCCTTCACAGTCCAGGGCCCGAAAACCAATGGGGAATCTTAGAAAGAGCTAAAACTGCTTTTCCCCAAAAGCTCTCCATCCAACCCACGAGCTCCACTCTCACAAAGCTCCCACCCAACCTCACTGAGCCCCTGCTCACAAACGCTCTCCATCCCCAAACCCCACTGGCTCCAGCTGTTCCAAACGCTCTCCCCCAACCCACTGACTCCCCAGCCCGCTCACAAACGCTCCCATCCCAAACCCCACTGACTCCAGCCCACAAACGCCCCATCCAACCTCACTGACTCCAGCGCTCACAAAAAAGCCTCCATCCAAAACCCCACTGAGCTCCAGCGCTCACAAACGTCCCATCCAACCTCACTGACTCCAGCTGGCACAAAAAACTCTCCCTCCAACCCACTGAGCTCCAGCTGCTCACAAACCCTCCACCAACCTCACTGAGCCCACTGCTCACAAACGCTTTCCATCCCAAACCCCACTGAGCTCCACTCTCACAAACGCCTCCCTCCAACCCTACTGAGCTCCAGCGCCAAAACGCTCTCCACCAACCCACTGAGCTCCAGCTGCTCACAAACGCTCTCCATCCAACCTCACTGACTCCAGCTGCTCACAAACGCCCCCCCATCCAAATCACTGCGCTCCAGCCTCACAAACCTCTCCATCCAACCCATGAGCTCCAGCTGTTCCAAAGCTCTCCATCCAACCTCACGAGCTCCACTGTCTCTCCATCCAACCTCACTGAGCCCAGCGCTCACAAAAGCCCCTCCAACCCAATGAGCTCCAGCTGCTCACAAACGCCTCCACCAACCTCACTGGCTCCAGCTGCCACAAACCCCTCCACCCCAAACCCACTGACTCCAGCTCTCACAAACGCTCTCCATCCAACCTCACTGACTCCAGTGTGCACAAACCTCTCCCTCCAAACCCCACGACTCCCTGCTCACAAAAGCCTCCATCCAACCTCACTGAGCTCCAGCTGCTCCAAAAGCTTCCATCCAACCCACTGACTCCAGCTGCCTCAAAAACCCTCCATCCCAACCTCATGACTCCAGCTGCCACAAACGCTCTCCCTCCAAACCCCACTGAGCTCCGCCCGCTACAAACGCCTTTCCCCCAACCTCACTGAGCTCCAGCTCTCACAAACG
>JAODAL010052229.1:25000-26128 GCA_025379985.1 Phyllomedusa bahiana
CCCTCCCAGCTGGGTGTTTGTTAACTGAAGGGGGATGACATCATCCCCCCCCCCTTCACTGTTAATGCTCGCTCCTGATTCGCCCCCTCCCCCCCCCCCCCGAGTCCACATGTCACTGTCTTTCTGCTATCAGTCCCTTTTTTTGTAAGAGCTGTTTTTTACATAGACAGCCCTGCATTCATCTAGACAGCTTCTAAAACTAAGCATGATCTTCTCTCACAGCTTAAAGGTTTGTTTAAATTAAAACCGTCTTCTATGAACTCCCCCAGAACACAGATCCATCTCCCTTCATGTTTACAGCAGGGCATTTAGGCATCAAGGGACAATCCGCTTTTTTTTGATTGTAGAAAGCCCTCATATTTTTGTGTTTCTTCTGGGCTGTGCAAGTGAAATTGCTGTCGGTTCCCTTGCTTTGAGTGAGAAGGCGCCTAATGCTCCGTCTATGTTTTGCATTTGGCACCACGCATAATTTGCTTTTTTCGGGTTGAGAAGCAGGTGCAGTGCCTCTTGTTTCTGTGCTGTCAGATGAAATTTTTGCCGGGCCCTTTCTTTTATGAGAGAGGGGAGGGAAATTGCCATGGGGCCAGACAAAAATAAATTAGTAGACCCCTCAGCAATGAAATGCAGGAGGGGAATCCCAAAAGGCCCCCCCCCCCCGGGGAACGTTTTACACAAAACGAAGAAATGGACCTGTGAAAAAAAGACAGCTTTGCAAATGACATCCAATTGCAAAATTGCTTGTTTTTTCCCTGTCCCTTATTTGAAGACCATTTAATGTATGATACAACCCCCTTTAAAACGTGACTGATTCCAAAACAAACCAAACATGATTCTGTCAAACATCCTTTAGCAAAAAATAGTACAGGAGACTAATGGAGTACAACCCCAATTATTTCCCCCAGACGCCACCAGAGTGTATTACCGGAAAATACGCGCCGCCGCGTCGAAATAGAAGAGAAGTAAATGGAACAACCTTGGAATGCAAATGAAAAAGCAACGCTGTAACTATGTTTTTTCCCACGGTCTTCCCGGCAGTCCCCCCCCCCCCCCCCGCCGCTATTGGGGAAACGGGAAAACATAATTGAATGTATTATTGCCTAAACCTTGGCCCTTTTCCCTTCAGTTGCA
>JAODAL010052230.1:0-26126 GCA_025379985.1 Phyllomedusa bahiana
GCCCTTTGGATTTTTACAATTTTGCTTACCAACATTTTGATAGCTATAACTTATTTTGCTGAATTTGTTGTATGAGGCGTTTCTTTTTTTGAGTGACATTATTTATAAAACAAATGTTTTAATTGCCCCAACGTAATACCAAAACTGCTGGGAAAAGGAAACCAAACCCGGGGGTTAAATGAGACACTTTTCATGGTTGACAAAAAGGGTACGATCAGGGTAATTTTTTTTGATATGCCCCTTCCATGGCTGTAATTCAAATTTATGCCAATTTCAAAATGAAATAAAAAAAAAACACTTTTTAGATTTTTTTCCCTATGTCAGTATTCCCAAGAAGGTCATTTGGGGGGAGGAAACAGATTACCTTTGAAAATGGGGCATAACCCCCCCAAAAAGGGGCTCAAAATTGCAAACAAAAAAAATTTTAAAAAAAATCTGAGCTACATTTAGATTTTGCTTGAATATTTTGGATATTTTTTTATCAGAAAAAAACTGCCCTATGAACATACCCTAATAAAGCAGAATTAAAGAGGTGCCAAATTCAAGGGTATGTTAGAGGGGAACCCCTGTATCCCGGGGCAGGTTGTATAGTGGGAGAGGGGATTTTTCCCTGATGTAAGGGTTTTTTGTTTGAAGGGGCACAATTTCTAAATTAAAAAAAACAGAGAAAATACTCCTTAAGAGAAAGTTAAAATCCTACTGCATGTGGGTGGGGTAAGCAGGACTTTCAGCTTCACTTTTGAGATTCTTTACTTTTTATTAAGAAATCCTGCTACAAATCATATAAACATAAATAAAAAAAAAATTTTTGCGCTATTCAGAGTTCCCTTCCCCCCTCTATCTTTAACCCTTATATCAACCCCGTTTTTTAAAACCCTTTCCAAACTTCTCCCCCCCTTACCTATAACCCTTATACACAGTCACTTCCTCCTGTTTTAAATTTAAAATAAATTTTTTATTTAATATCACAGAGCTCGCTTCTCTATCATATAAAACCCCCTATATCACAGAGCCAGCTTTCTCCCCCTATATATAACCATATATCACAGAGCTCAGGGTTCTCCCTCTGTCATATAAAACCCTATTTTCACAGATTGTTTCTCTCCTCTTAATAACCCTTTATCACAGAGCTCACTTTTCTCCTCATCTTAACCCCATATTCACGAGCTACTTCTTACATATAACCCTATATTCACAAGCCACTTTTCCTCTTCTATAAACCCCCTTTTTCCAAAAGCTCAGCTTCTTCCCGCTACATTAACCCTATATATCACAGCGCTCAGTTCTCTCTCTGTCATTAACCCTTTTTAACAAAGCTTTTTTCTTCCTCTTTTTTCCCATAATAAAACCCCCTTATTTAAAATAAACAGAGTCGTTCTTCCTCTATCTATAACCCTTATTCACAGAGCTGTTTTCTCCTCATCAATAACCCTATATATCACGAGCTCCTTTCTCCTTTCCCCTTTTTAATTTTTACCTTTATATCCCAAACCAGATTTTTCCTCTCCTTTTTTTTCCATATTTCCTTTTTATTTTAAAAAGAGCCCCTTCTCTCCCTCATCATATAACCCCATAATATAAATGGCTCATTCTCTCCCCTTTTTTCCCCAAAAAAAAATATCCCCCCTTTTTATATCCCAAACGGCTCACTTCTCCCCAAAAAATTTATAAACCCCCCCATAATCCCCAAAACCAGTCCTCCCTTTCCCCCTTCAATAACCCCATATATTTAAAACTCAGCTTCTCTCCCTACCAATAAGAGTCGAATCTCTCCCTATATATAACCCTATATATCACAGAGCTCAGCTTCCCTCCTGCTATCACATCCTGATCTCAGATAGGGCTGTAGAAACCACCCGACAGCTTTCCTATAAAATATGACTAGTATTTAAATACTTTGCTCACATTTTACAATGAAAATAACAATCAAGATCTTAAGCTCACCTTTTAAAATGGTTTGCCCCTCCCTGCAGGTATGTTCAATCTCCTGTAGCTGCACATCAGGGTTAACATTGACTGTAGCTCCTGAAAGCTGTAACTGGGCCTGAAGATTTTCAGGTATTTTTAAAGTAATACTTCCTAAAAAATTACAATGATAATGTATTTACACCAAGACAGAAGTACAAGCATGTATGTTTAATTTTTTAGTCAGTTTTTACTCTTCTGTATACTGAAGTACAGTGTATCTCTATCATTTTATGCTTATATAGGTTTAGCACCTAAACTCGTGTTCATTAAAATTCGATTACTCAAAGTAAACTGTAGCTTAGCTTTGTGCTCAAATAGAAGATAATGTCCCCAATGGTAAACAGAGTACCAGAGTGAAGAGGTAACAATTTTATACAGAAATGTACTACAATATTATTTCCCTAACTTAAAGGGGTTGTCTCATCTCAAAGTTTCATAGGATGCATGACTGAAATAATGCTGCGTGGCTCTGTCACTTCCTAGTCAAGCTGTCTGTAATTAGCATATGAGCTCCATGTATTCAGACTTACCTTCTTGGGGTCTGGAGAAGCCTCTGAGCTAATGTAAACAGTAATTAGTCTTGTTTGAAAGATCAAACAACACACAAGCTTTCACACTGCTGGCCAACCTGTGTGATGATGTCACTCGCTGCTATCAGATAGAACAAACAGCATGGGAGAAGGAGCACACAGGCCAGTCACTTGGGGAACCGGAGAGAGCATAGAAGGTGATAAAATCACTTGTAGCTCCTTAACTAAAGTATATTTGGAAAACGTCTTTATTTAGTGTTCCCTACATTTTGAAAGCTATTCTTTGTAGTGAGACAACCCTTTTAATTGTTGACGTATGTAAATGTTATATTTTGACTATTTTCATAATGAGAAGTAACAAGACACAGCAAGTCCTGAAACCATGCTGCAACTGCTAGGAGTAAAAGCTGACTGCATAGTGGTTCACTAGCACAACTCAGCAGCAACATGCAAGTTTGTGTCACAGAGACAGAGAGACAAACAAAGAAACATCCTGGATCATGTGAAAAATATAGGAGAGTAATCCCAGAATGTACATTTTCTCGGGGTTTTCAGGGTTAAACAAGTGATGTTCGGGCTTATGTAGGGGTTTTCTACTACAGTAATCAGTGTAAAATTGAATGAATAAAGTTTGTAAACTTGCTCACCGTTCTCAGTTTTCAGGTATACCTTACCAGCTTGACTGACTTTACAACATTTTATCTGCCTTGATTTGAGGAGGCCTTTAGCAGCCTTTAAAATGAGTCTGAAAAAAGGACCCCCAAAAAAGTATTTTTTGTCCCCCTTTTAAAGTGAAAATATTTTCATTTTTAAAGGGTTTTTTTTCAACATACAAGGTTTGCTTTTTGTTTTTAAAGTTCTTTCAAAAACAAGTCCTTTGCAATTTTTTGTTCAATAACCGTTTTTTCCTATTCCCAAAAATTTTCCCCTAAGTTGGGCTGCATCAGATCCAAAGGTGTATAGCTACAGAATTTTCTCTTTTCGATGGGTTTTGCCAGCGCGGTTGCTATACTTAGACCTGGCTTTACTGCACCCTATTGAAGCAGTAAAACGCCCCTAAATTAAAAAATAAAACCCAAGAAAAAAGAATGGGGAAGATGATTCAAATGTAGTGAGACAACCCCTTTAAGGGACTCCACTGAATATGCGGGTTGACCATTCAAAAGTCACGGGGGTTTATACAGTGAAAAAACCCCATTTTTTACAGATGGGGATTTGGGTTTATCATGTAATGGTGCAGAACAAAAAAAAATTCAGTTCAAAGAAATGTTAGCTAATCATGAGAAATGGTTGACCCTGTTTTAAAGGGGTATTCCCAACCGAGACAGTTGTAGCTTATTCACACAATATATTATCAATGTCTGATATCTGTGGGATCCACATCTGTCTCATGAACAGAGGTCACCTAAACTCTATCCTGCCTGGTGAGGTAACTTGAATCCATATGGGGAATGAAGCGGGTGCTATTTCCAATAATTTCTATGGGAATTTTTAAAAACCTGCAGACCCCCCCTTCCATTGTTCTTAAAAGAAATGGGCGGCAAATTTCGCCAGGCATGGTCAGAAATGCTGGCCCTTGAGGTTGGACCTCTCTTGATCATTCAGGGTTATGCGGGTTCTTTGCGGGGACTAATTCTCTAAAACTGAAAAAGGGCGTAAAAATTTTTTTGGTTCCCATTGGGGGGGGTTTTTTCAACAAAAAAAAGGGTTAAAATGCGGACCCCTGTGCACAACTGAAAATGTAAATTTAAAAATTTCGCGTACAAAAAAAAGAACTCAAATTTTTAAAGAAATTTTAAATTGTAATTTAAAATCCGGGCCCAATACCCATTGTTTAAATTTAAACCAGTGACAGGACGCAAACAGACCCCGGGATTGTCGGAACATTTACAACAATCACAAGCTATGAAAAAATCGGGCCCAATATGGTCATAATAAATTAAGCGGGCCCACTTTACCGGGGTCATGGGAAAAGGTCCTGCTCTACAGGTCTCTGAACTAATACTGGTCTAACTGTAACCCTAGTTGTGATAACTGAACAGCCCAAAATAAATTTAAAAAGCGGGGGTTTATTTTTAGCAGCTACATCAATCAAGCACCAAGAAGGATAATAAAACAATGAGGTTTATTTAAAGGAATTTCAGTAAATCTTCAAAACCCAAAAGTTAGCTTTTTACCTCCCAACTTCTTAAGGGCTCTAATAACGGGAAAATCTCTCCTTGGGAGAGCACCCTATAGGGTGTGGGATTCTAAATCGCCCTTTTTTCACCCTTTAAAAAATCGGCTTTTCACGGGGATTTTGGGAAAAAAAAAAAAAAAGGGTGAAAAGCTCAAGCGGGCCCCTATTTGGGGGGGAAAAAATTCCCCAATTTTCTTTTGGGGCCCACTGAGTCTTTGGAAAACAAAAGGGATATTTAGCAAAGTTTCATCATCACCCATCTGTGGGCAGCCATCTTCAGGATGTTTGCCCCTTGTCAGGGAAGGAAAAGTGGGAGGCAATGGTGTCCGAAAGGGGAAAAATCTCTCCTTTTTTGGGTGGGGGGTGCTGCTGGCTTGAAAAACACGCATTAGGGGGCAGTGAAAAATACCAGCCCAGTGACATGGCAAGGTTTAAATTTTTAAAGGCTTTTAGAACCCGAGGAGTAGGCAACCAAATCACGCTAAAACGATTTACTCTTTGTTCCATTTGTGCAGATGGCCGGTCTAGTTATTTTATACTACAATTTAAAAAAAAAAAAAAAAAATACTATGGCTAGATTCAAACAATATTCTTCTAATGTAAAAAAATTTTTGGGGTGATAAAAGGCAGATTCCCAAACCCTTTTTTTTGGTTGACTATTTCTACACGTAGATTTCGCTGCATTTTAGGAAGTATCCAATAGGATTAATCTGCATCCGAGCTACTGTTGCATTTTCCATACTAAATATATGTGGAAAACGCGTAGATAATGGACGTGCACTCCTGTTTTGTTTCTACATATTGCATAACACATCACATGACATGTAAAAAATGCACCATGTGCACTACTGGGACGCTTTACGTGCATTTTTCCATGCGTATTTTGATGGCTAAAATGATCAAATATTTATGCAACAAGATGTGCATGAATAAATGCCATGTGACCCCTCACCTATATAGGACATGGTCAGAGGCCATACATCATGAAATACTAAGGGTGCTTTCACACAGTGCATTTTTGGTGCATTTTTGATGCGTTTTTAAATGCGTTTATTGTGCAGGAAGGTGCAGCAATTAATGCTGTACATTGCTGCACAAAAATCACGGTAAAAAAATTGCGATTTTATCGAAATTTTTGCCGCATTTTTGGTGCAGCTATGTATGTGTGTGTGTGTGTGTGCTGTGTGTGTGTGTGCTGTGTGTGTGCTGTGTGCAGAATAAATACATTTTTGTGAATAGCTAATCAGTTCAAAGATTTGTGACATGTCTTCAATTTTGCATGTACCACTTGGTAAATTTGATACATCTTAGTTTGCAGCATAAAGAACACCAGTATTCATGAATTTCATTTAAAAACCGCCAGCAGCGCCACAGGTACAAAATACATTACATACAAAACCCTCATTAAAAATGTAAAGCTGCTATGCACTGTGAACCAGTTATATTCACAAGAGCATATTTTACAGATGAAAAATACAGTACTTTTGAGAAGTTCTACTATACATTATACATTAAAAGGCTAGTTGAACATGTTCCATAGCTTTAGTACAGTACTGTAATGTTGTATACACCAATATCTAGAGTAAGCAGGCATTAACCTAAATGTATATGTATACTGCATTTATGTCTAAGGGTATGTTCACATGGCTTATTTGGGCATGCATTTCGGCGCATATTGCGCTTAATACGCAGCGAGATGTGCGCCGCAATTACGGTAATCCATAGCGGTCATACAGAACTATGGATTACGCCTCCTCCCCTAACGCGTACAATTACATGTATTGTACGTGGCCCGGGGAGATTAAGTGACATGTCAATTATTGCAGTTGATAATGCATGTTAAATGGTGCTTTTCGGGACTCCCCCCCCCCCCCCCCCCCCCCCCCCTTTGGGAATACTGCTAATACGACCACAAAACACCCGAGCATTGCAGCGCATACTGACACGCGAAATTTAAAAAAAGCCGTGGAACATACCCTAAGACTACACAGACTGTATACATTTTATACAAGGGTTCTATGTACCTACAGTACAAAGCCATACATTGAGCTGTCTGCAATCTTGTAGTCTTCAGCTATTACCAAATAGTTCAAATCACAATCAGTAGTGCAACAAAAAGAAAATCTCAGTGTAACTTTGGCCTTAATGTAATAAGCACATGAACGGGTTACATCCCCTCCAAAAAATTCTCAAAAACATCCAAAGGCAAATGCAACCAACTGAATTTTCCCTTTTCGTATTTTTTGTTCACCTAGAAGAAAACAAAGTAAATTCTCAGCCATGTCATAGTAAAAATATCAATTACAACTGTTAAAGATGACCTGTGAGGTTCCCCGCCAAATGGCGATAGCAACAACAGCTGCTGCTGCAAGGATTGTCTAGCTCTTTTAGGGTGCTTTCACACACAGCTGTATTTTTGGTGGGGTTTTTTTATGTGCTTTTTTGTGCAGAAATATACAGCATTAATTGCTGTGCCTTTATGCACGAAAAAACGCACTGTGTGAAAGCACTTAGTCTTTACTGTTCATTTGCCTTGGGGCCATTAGAGTCTTTTACACAGCGCATTTTTTGGGGAAATTTTTTTCTGCCTTTCCCAAATTTAAAATTTCCTTTTTTACCAGCAAAACCCCCCCGTTAACTTTCTAACTGTTTGGAAAGTGAGTAATCCCAATTTGTAGTTTGTATCCACAAACTTCCCAAACACGTCCCCTTGATTAACCCCCACCTTAAAGGGCCGTTTTTGAAAAATTTAGGGCAAAATGAAAAACTTGCTGGGGAATAAAGGCATTTAATTTTGGGGGCCAAAAAAACTGCAAAACCCAAAAATGGGGCTGTGTGAAACGCCCCTTAAAGGGAAAGTTCACAAAGGCGTGTTTTACCCCATAAATTACTTTTTTTGATACTGTTTTGGGTCGGGGTGTAGGAACCCAAAAAACAATCTAATTTAAAAGCAAAGTGAAAAAACATTCTTTTTATTAGAAATCTGCATTTGGGCCCTTCCCCACGAGTGATCTCCGATGTGGGGTCTCATTGCGTCCCTTTTAATCCGTCCCAAGAATTAAAAATGTAATTTTTGGGCCAAAGACCACAGGACCCCATAAGGGAAGATAACCCTTTATATCCGCCTTTGAGCTCGGTGTGCCAAAAAAAAAATCGGGGGGGAGTTTTCCACCTTTAAAAAAAAATCCTAAATGTTTTTTTATTTGTAAACTCTTATAACAAAAAACGAACACATCTGGGGCTTGGGGGCATGTTTGCAGCTCCCGAGGGACAAAATCTGCTTTTCTCCCCCTGGCTTCAAATACCCTGACATTTTCCCGCATCTGGAACGGGGAAGCGCGGCACGATTTTGGGACCTGACACCGGTTCCCTAGGTTATCCAACACTGAAAAAATAGGAGGGGTCCTGCTATCCAACACATATCCAAACAGTAGCCGTGTTGGTTTTTTTTTCGGAATTTTGATTTGCTGCAAGCGGGTTTTTTGGGTCCAAAAACGGATCCAAAAGCGCCTTGGAACGCCCCCTTTTGTTGGCCCCAAAAAGATAAGAATAGGTCCTAACCCTCAATTCATTTCCCAACCATTAGAGACCAAAATTTCTTTGGGTTCACATCACGTTCCACCCTACTGCAGCACCTGTACGTTTTAACATATATCCGAAGCATATCCCACACACACAATGTTTTTAGCAGACGTTTGACATCGGTTTTTGCTTCTTTTTCCCCCTTAGGCCATGTTCACACGGCTTAAAATGGGCCGTATTTCGGTCCGTAATTACGCGCCGAAGGGCGCAAATTACGGGCTGAAAACGGCCCATTCTTTAAAGGGAAATTTCCACAGTTCTCATAGAAAAACCATGGATTACGTCTCCTTCTGCCCCGCCCCCGGGCCGGGGAGATAATTGCATGTGAATTACTACCGCAAATACGCGCCCAGCAATTCAAGTCTATGGGCCGGCAAAGTGCCGGCCCCTCTCAGTCCCCCGTCGCTCCCGCCCCCGCTTTGCGGCAAACGCCTAAATTCCCGGGGAACCTAGCCTTAAACTAACTTCTCCTGCTGGCTGCCACCCCCTTTTCTGGCAATTTGATCAGGAAGGTCTGTTTATATTTTAATGACATACAAACTTGTCATACACTAGTATAGATAACAGATACCAAAAGTCATATACTGTGGCGATAGGTCCAGCCATATGTATATATTAATGCCCCATCTTTATTTTAACAAATATATACATCAGACTAGCGGATTAACGTGATGTAAACCTAGCTTGACAGTATATTAGTTCATTAGTATATCAGAACCAAAGCTAGCACCACCAACAGCTATTGTACAGTGAGGGCTGGAATTTAAGACAAAAAAATAAATCAAATAATTAAACAAATGGAGCTATTAGCATCTACGGATTTCTTACCTTGATTTACTTAAGGACATAAGTTCTCTTTAAAATTGGTAGAAATATTTACAGGTATATAAACAATACAATAAACCCCCCAAAAATAAGAACTGGTACAAGTCCCTAGCCGCAATGACTTTCTTCCGATTAGTTCACAACTCCATGCAGAACCCTAGCATAAAATGTCTACAAGTCCCCTGATTGACTACTCATAACTGTCAGTATACACAGTCCTCTGTATACAAATATACTACACAAAACACCACACATCCCATCTACTGATCTTAAGTGAACAAAGCATTTATTTGCTGCCAGAACAGATTTTTGAGGAAGAGAAATTAGTCATCCTTCCTGGAGTCTGCCCTCCCACCGGAGTGATCATCACACTAAAGGGAATAGTAGAGTCTGAGGAAAATGCTCAATCTATTTTTCACAGAACAGCCATATGCCAAGTGAAGGGTTAGAGAATGAAGAGTTTATGGAAAAAGAGATAGAATCTGATGGAGGATTAAATATCTCAAGAGAATATTGCAGGAAGGAATAAAAGGAGATTATTGGGGGTTACAATAGGAAATGGATTATAGTGTATGTCAATCCCATATGTCTTCTCTTGATAAACTCAAAGCACATTTCAGAAGACAACATTACAGCTTGCTAGTAAAGGAAAACTCCCACATACAGTAACCCACCGCCCCATTTCAGGGTTAAAGGAGTTTTGTTATTAGCGCACTTCCGCACTGCTGGTCTGCAAGCTACAAGCCGACCAGCTCAAAGAAAGGTGGCGCTTGAGGCCGTAATTCCCATTCTTTTCTATGGGAGTTCCAAATATAGCCGAGCACACTCACATAGAACTATAAACGCCTATAGAAAAGAATGGGGAGGACGGTCGCAAACGCCGCCATTTCTATTCTCTGAGCTGGTTGACTTGTAGCTTGCTACAGGCAGACCAGCAGCAGCGAGCTCATAATCATATAGGTGCGAATTAGTAGATGTGTTTAAATGTGTGGGGTGACATGCTGGCACTTGTAATTCCAACGCAGCTACCTGTACACAGCTGCTGCACCATTCTGTTGCCCAATAAAGTGGCTCTTCCCCCCTACCCCAGAGATATGATCAGGGGGTGTCAACCAGTTATTATGGCAGCTGGGACCAAATGAAGCTAATCTTAGGTAGGGTGTAACAAGGGAACCATTATTGTACACTGTTCCCCAATAAATTACTATGCCAGAACAATGTGCAAGTGATCATACCCTCACGTGGTCAAGGGTTTAATAGAAGTTTAAAAGTACAGCCTGCCCCCAGGTTATGAACGAGATAGGCTCTATAGGTTTGTTAATAAGTTGAATGCGTATGTAAGTTGAAGCATGTACATTTTTTTTAAGCAATTTCAGCCCAAAAACTATTTTTTTTGTTTTGGATACTGTGTTAACACCCCTTTCTCATTTTTTGCTGTCTGTACCCCTGTTAGTACATGTGTTTAATATGTGTGGTGTGACATGCTGGTATTTGTAGTTTCATAGCAGCTGCCTGTACATAGCTGCTATGTGCCAGCATGCCACCACTACACATGATAAACACATGTACTAATCTACACCCATGCCATTAGTATGTGTTTAACATGTATGGTGGTGACATGCTGGCACTTGTAGTTCTATATCTTCTTAATCTTTATTTCAAATATTTAAAATGATGCACGTCCAGGGAAGGGCTGTTACACTTGTGACTGCATCTCCTTATGCGTTTCAGAACACGAAGTTCCTTGATCAAGCTAACTGTGCAATTGCACATGTACACATTAATCATTGATTGGACCAATTACTAGTGGAGCATATTAAGACATTTGTAACAATTATAAATTGAATACATATATTTATTCTCTGTTTTTTGTAAAGGAAAAGTCATAAGCAGTTTACATATTGAATGTTTAAATGTTATGGCGTCACAATTATATCATCATAAATGGATATATTGCTTTCCTATTTAAAAGTTTATATTTCCAATAGCCTTCTCTTTGTGGTTTAGGTACTTTCTTTACAACAAAAAATGTAAAAGTATCAATAGTCCTGTTATGTAAGTCTATGAAGTGTTTTGCTGCACCTGAGATGTTGCTATTTTTATATCAGTAAGGTGCTCCGTTATACGAGTTTTAAGCTTTCTTGTTGAGCAGCCAATGTATGCAAGATCGCATGTACATTGTATTGCATATACAACATGGGTTGCAGTTTATGAAATCATAATTTTTTTTTTTTTTATGAATAGGGAACTTTTTTGTATTGGATATGGCGTGTTTGCACATCTGTAAAATCCTTTTTGGAAAAGCCAAGTTTTTTGTCTATCTGTGCTGGGAAAGACACTGGGGGATATCATCTCTCATAGAGTATGGCTGCATTTTGGAACTACTCTGCCACCTTTATTGATTATTTCTCCCAGAATCTCATCCTGTTCTAGCAGAGGGAGAGGTTTCTAAATAATCGTTTTTATAGTTTGGAAGTTTTTGCTATACGCTGTGGTGAAAGTGACAGTTATTGTGGATGGATGGTTTATTACTTTTTGCTTGTTTTTAAGTAGTAGATCTCGATGTATATTTTGTGTACGATTATGTGCTCTATCCAGCATCCACTGTTTGTAGCGTCTCGATTTTAGTTTCTGCTTTACTTTTTTCTTTCTTCATTTATGATGATATAATTGTGATACATGAAGAAGGCCATAACATTTAAACATTCAATATGTAAACTGCTTATGACTTTTCCTTTACAAAAAACATACACTAAGAGAATAAATATATGTATTCAATTTATAATTCTCATGCATTGTCACCCCCTATATCAAATCCCTTGCCCGCTCCTGTTACCTGCACCTCAAGAACATCTCCAGAATCCGTCCATTTCTCACTGTGGAAACAACTCATACTCTCATTACTGCTCTTATTCATTCTCGTCTTGACTACTGTAACTCCCTACTTGTTGGTCTTCCTCTCTGTAAACTCGCCCCTCTCCAATCTGTCCTGAATGCAGCAGCCAGGCTTGTCTTTCTTTCCAGCCGCTATACTGATGCCTCTACCCTGTGTCAGTCTTTACACTGGCTGCCTATTCAGTACAGAATACAACATAACTCATCACTCTCACACATAAGGCTCTCCACAGTGCTGCACCCCCATACATCTCCTCCCTTATCTCTGTCTACCACCCTACCCGTTCTCTCCGCTCTGCTACTGATCTAAGACTACACACCTCACTCATCCGAACCTCCCATGCCCGTCTCCAAGATTTTTCACGTATTGCACCAGTTCTCTGGAACATGTTACCCCATGTGATCAGGCACACTCACAACCCTCACAGTTTTAAGTGCGCTCTGAAAACTCATCTTCTTAGACAAGCCTATCAAGATCCCTAATTGTCAACCCCCCAAATTCTGTCAAACATTCGTCACTTCCTGCACTTTGGCACCCACAGGCACTTATCTGTATATAGATGTATGGTTGGGATGGCAGGTTCATCCACATTTTATGTATACTACCCCATCTTTATGTAACATGGCTGGTCCATTGTAAACCAAGCACTTGTCACCTTTTGTTTTACCAATACACCCTAATAGATTGTAAGCTCTTGCGAGCAGGGCCCTCACACCGCGTGTCTCATTTGTCAGTAGCTTTTTTATAATGTAATGTCTGGTTTGTCTGTGCTTATTCCCTCTATACTGTAAAGTGCTGCGGAATATGTTGGCGCTATATAAATAAAGATTATTATATTATTATTAATATGCCCCACTAGTAATTGGTCCAATTAATGATTAATGTGTACATGTACAATTGCGCAGTTAGCTGTGATTAAGGAACCTTGTGTTCTGAAACGCGTAAGCTGATGCAGTCACAAGTGTAACAGCCTTTCCCAGGCTATGTTTGTTGGACGTGTACCATTTTAAATATGTGACAAAGATTATGAAGATTTTATTCTAAAGAAGGTCTCTCACTTAGAGCTTGTTTAACTCCTTAACGACCGCCCGCTGTTCGTCTGCAGCCACGTCTTTTGGCGTCGCTGCAGACATCGGAGTTTGCGGCGCCCTGCGCCGCAGCTGCGCTGAGGTCGGGGCTTTACTACACAGCCCCGATCCCAGAGCATGTCCTGCAGGCACCGGGGAGCTGAGGAAACCTCCACAACCCGGTGCTTTAACCCTTTGATTGCGGCGGTGCGTTACCGCAGCGCAATAAAAGGGTTCCCCTGCTCTGTCGGATGATCGGAACACCCGGTGACCCGACAGAGCTCGGGGAACGGTTGCACAGTCAGCTCTGGGGACCTAGATAGGTCCCAGAGCTGTCTGTGTACTAAGCCAGTGACCAGGACGCACGGTGTGCTGTCCTAATTACTGCCTGTGTCAGTTTGACACAGATTAGAATGTATTAGCATATATGAATATGCTAATAAATTACTAAGTGTAAAAAAAAAAAAATGTTTAAATGTAAAACAGTTCTCCCTTCATGTGGGAGTAAAAAAAAAATCAATAAATAAAATAAATATTTAAAAAAAAATAATTGTGCATAAATTACACACGCAAAAAAACCCACACATATTTGATATCCATACGACCGTAATAACCTGTAGAATTAATCTAACAAGTTATTAAGTGTGAAATGTGAATGGTGTAAAAAAAAATTAAAAAAATGAAAAAAATGTTTTAAATAAAAAAAAATAAAGCAAATATTTATAAGTGAAATTAAACTATTCACCCATAAAGTACAACTTGTCTCGACTAAAACGAGGCCTCATACAACTGCGTCATTGAAAAAATAAAAAAGTTACAACTGTTGAAACGCAAGGAGGCAAAAACTAAAAAAATGTTCTGGTCATTAACTACTTTTCAGGCATTCGGCTTAAGGGGTTAAAGGTGTTTTGCCACAAAGTAAAATTGACGCGGGAAGCTTGCAAATCAAATAATAAACATTTTCTGGACCGTTTTTGTCTTAGCTACTCCTTTAGTGATCCATTGTTTACAGCCCGTCTCCAGGGGACACGACCAGGGCTGAGAGCTCCTCAGTCCTGGCCACACATGCTCAGACATCACCTCTCCTCTCAGGCAGCTACTGAGTGTTCAACCCCAGGTGCTGTCACTCTACTCCCGTCCTCTGTACTCCTTAGCAATTAGTCAAACAGTGCAAATAAATAAAAGAAAAGAAACCTCAATGAGGTATGTGCATTGATAAAGAGAAAAAAATCCACAGGTTTGGTTCCTGCAGGAATTTGAACCTAGGACCCCTGTGTTGTTAGGCAAAAACTTTACCTCTAAGCTACATTGTAGCTACTCACAGCTCTATACCTAAACAGACCTTTCTTTGACTAGAGAGAGGAAAGGCAGGGTGATGTCATCTTGCTTGGTCACATAATATGCAATTCAAACAAATCACACATGCCCCCTCTGAGCACATAGAGCTGAAGAGCTGGATGCAGGAGGTATGAAATGAGATCGTGGCAAAACCCCTTTAAGCTCCTATGTTTTATGTACTTTTAAACCCCTATTAAACCCTTGACCACTTGGGAGTACGATCGCTTGTACATTGTTCTGCCATAGTAATAAATTACAGAACAGTGTACAGTAATGGTTTCATTGTTACACCCTCCCTTAGATTGCCTACATTTGGCCCCAGCTGCCATAATAACTGGATGGCTCCCCCTGATCTCGTCCCAGGAGAAAAAAAGCCGCTCGATTTGGCAACAGAACCATGCATGGCTCAATTTCTAACTCGCTTACATGCTATGGTCGCATTAACCTTGTATATAAGTTATCGCCGATCCCAGCTGCTAGCATCAGGTTCCAGCTGTAACTAATAGCCATTACCTGCTGAAGAGGGAGTGACTGAAACATTTATTAGGGTAAGTTCACACAGTGTAATGCGGCGCATACTTTTGCAAGTCACAATATGCCGGGTGCTTTAAAGGTACGCGCTGACTAGCGCGTACTTCCAAAACGCTCTGGCCCAGCCATTATCCACATCCTCATGTCACTTCTTTCCCCTGGTGCACAATACGCATCAGGGAATACGGCAGGGAATCATAGCTCTCAATGAGAGCTATGAATTACCATAGTTGCAGGGCGTATTGCAGTGCAATTACGCACCGAAATACGCCCCACATAGAACCCACTTAGTTCCTGCTATACTTCATCATTCAACAGTTCTCCTGTCTCTAAAGCTGTCAGGAAGCAGGTACCGTCTGTTACATTTGGTGGAGTTGCCCACATTTTGGGAGATTTTGGTCACAAGCAATATCCTAGATTTCTGAGGTGCTTTCAATAGATTTTCCAAAGCAATCATAAGCACTTTTACTAGCTGATAAACCTTGTGGCCTAAATGACCAAAGCCACAAACAATCTTAATGTATTTGTAAGGCAACCAGAAGACATACAGCATCTCCGTGGAAGTCTCCCACTTTACATGTTTCTTCAGTGAAGACTAGAGTCTCTTTTATGATGATATGTGAGAAGATTCACAACACACATAATGATAATATGGATAACTACCTTAAAGGGGTGTTATCGTTTGAGCTGCTCGTGCTGTTCAGCTAATTTTCTCAGATTGATTTTGAAATCCAGGGGCGTGCCCTCCCTCTGTCAGCAGGCGTGTCTCATTCCTCTGAGAAAGGCGTGTCTCCCCTCACTGAAGAACTGTGACATCATCATTTTGTTTAAAGCAGGGGATGCAAAAGGTTGTCTGGATATAACAGCTCTGTAGCCTCCTGCCTGCTTATGTCTGCAGCCTTGAGGCTCCAAACTCCAGCAAGCACCTGTCATATGTCTTATTTTACACACAACTGAAAGCCAGCAGCTGTTACTTCTAGGGGTTTTCATCCAAATTGTACTGACAACAGGCAGAGATCTTTACTCAACTACAAATGTCAGCTTCAAGTAAAGATCTCTGCTTCCTGTCATTTGACATGTGAGTGAAAACAATGGGGGGGGGGGGGTGAAGCAAATCAGCTTGAGAGAAAGGCCCTGCTCAGCTTGTAACAAAATTTTGGCTGGGGTGCCGGGGTTTAGAGCAGCAGTGTTAGACTATTGCTTTACAACAAAGAGGTTTGGGAGTTCTAGTCCCTCACAGGGTATATTTTTTTACCCCCCCCTAAATTCTACACAATATGTAGAGAGACCTAAAAATTATATATTCAATCTCTATAATGATATAATTCACATACTTAGCTCCCTATATCATTTCTCATACCCCAGAATATATGCATTGGTATCACGTATGTTGGAAGTGCTTGGTGTGACTTCAAGGATAGGACACTATATAGGGGGAAGCTTTGTATGTGATATGAATAAAATTATAGATGTCTAACATATTTTCATATCTTTACAATATGTGTACAAAAATTTTAAAAAAAAAAATAAAAAAAAATACTGATGGGGCTTGAATTTCCCAACCTCTGTCTTGCAGGGCGGTATCATCTAAGCACTGCCAATATAAGCAAGCTTATCAGATGCAGTGTTGAATCCTTATGTTATACACCACAAGTGATGAAGTCATAAGGAGGCGGGGCTTGCATTCGATCTGAGGAACAGAACGCCTTCTTTTCCAAGTAGCAGCTTAAGGTTAATCAACCTCTTGGCAAAAGCCCCTTAAACAGCAGTAATTGCCCAGAACATTGACCCTAAAGCGGGGAGATGTACATAGAGCCACCCACCCTTTGGGTTTTTTCACTATCGATTTTAACAGCTCAGAGGGGAGTTAAACACAGAGTGTGCAGGCAGTCCAATCCCCAGCGCAGGGGGCGTGGCCTGGGCGTTTCCGGTCTAGGGGCGTATCCCAACAGGCTGAATGAAATGTCAGCCAGCCAATCACAGTGCAGGGGGCGTGTCTAGGGTGCGAGAATCGACCAGGGGGTGTTCTGACCAGCAACAGCAAAATAGAAGACAAGATTTACAGAGATGCTTATATCTGCTAAACCAAGTGACCGAGGTAATGCAACCCAATTACAAAAGTGCTTTTTTTACTGTCCCCATAATCTGAGACATGATCTTTGTAACGATAAAACCCCTTTAAGACTTGGATATCATATTTTAATTCACCTGTTTTACAACTTCCCTCTACTTTTTGAGGCGGAATATATACCTTCTAAAACCAATATACCTATTTACAACAATACACTCAAACCAACAACTCCTGACCAAATAATAAACCTTTTTTTGTTTTAATACTTTCTCCTTCTAATCATTTAATACCTATATTTGCATATTTTTTACTACTATAGTATAATGCTATATTTTATAATATATAATCATTTTGTCTGTTAAAACTGTATAAAGATTACCACTCCTACATTTATGATGAACTGGTCAATATTTGTTCTGAAAATCTTTCAATAAAAACTGGCGCAAGAAACAAATCTGGAACATCTTTTAGAAGTTTGTGTTGTGCCTTTTGCTCTGGTATTCTTAGTAGAATTGTATTATTGAATCAGGTGGGGGTTAGCAATTGGGGGTGTTCCCCTAAATAGTCTGACACTGTCCAATCAGTACAGAGTAATCACTGAAAAAAATTAAGCTATGGGGTACTCAGAGTTTGGAAACTCAAAATCACTGCAAGTAGACTACAAAACTCCTTATCTAAAATATAACCTTTATTGTTATCTCTTAAAAAGCATAAACTAAAAAACCTTTTCATGCAGCTACAGTTGCCACTAACGATGTGATATTGGGGGTAAATAAATATATAACCCTATCAAGGCCCTATCGGGGCAAGGGTGGTCTTCCCGAAAGGGTCGCCCCACCAAAGAGGGCTTACCCTGTTAATTTCCCCCTAACTTAATCCCTTTTTCATATATGCATAAGATAGAAATATATGGGGAATCACAAAAACCATCATATAAATATATACGTTTTGGTTTAAGTCGACAGACCAAGTCAACACATCACTACTCCCAGAAAGATATCAATAGTTGACAAGGGTCAGATACCTTACTACACAGAAAAAACAACAGGATGGTCATAAGTTATAGACATTCCTCTCTTTAGTGACCCTATAAACCACAAGTCAGGTAAAGGATACCGCATGGGTCCCCACAAAACAAAATCCAGCCTTAGTCTGATAATTACCTGGACTTTCTAGTTTCCATATTAGATATGGAATTGCAGATGATAATATAATACCACCTTAACTGATGTAGCAGAAGACCCTTATTTCCCATATTTCCGTACGCGTTTCTCCCTATTACACACTCCAGGGTTCATCAGGGGAGTATTGTTAATTCCCAAATAGGAGAGACAGCCATGATGTAGCTGCATGTCTTGATATCAGAACAACTATGTCACAGCTAAAAACCCACCTTTAAATAGCTGTACGCTTGCAAATATTTCCCGCGCGCTGACATGTTCCGTTTGTTTGTATGTTAACGCACTGCGCATGCCGTGGGCAATGCCGTCGTCATAGAGAGGGACTTCACTATTTCCTGTCATGCGCATACCCACCACACATCCTTAGGTTCACTGCCACAGCTTTAATCCTGTTGCGGTACCATAGAAACGCCCTCCCCATCCCCCCGGGCAATTCCAGTTCAGACTCAGGGCCCCGGGAGCACTCTATAATGAGGGGACCCCCTTGAAAATTCAAAAAACCCAAACCCCAATTCAAAAATATACCAAATTTACATTCAGGATACTTTTTTATATCTCGCATTGGGGCCCAACATGGCATCCTATAAGATTTTTTTAAACCCCCTTTAAAACAAAGCTTTGCCAATCTTGAAAAGGTAATGTCTAATTTAGTCTAAAAATAAAAAAAAACCAAAATTTTAAACAGGGTAAATATCGCTAGGAGATCCCCTCTTTTTATTAGTTAATTAGTTCCCATCAGAAAAACAGCCAAGGGGGGGGTTTGAACAGGGTTTGGTTTTTTTAAATTTAGGCCCTTTAATCAAAATTTTGGGACCCGTACCCCCTAAAGGGGAAGAAACGTAAAAACGTAAACTTTTTTTGGCACATCTATAAATAATATAGGGCAACCCCAATAATTAGAGGGAACTTTTAAAGGGGTTTCAAAATAAAATTTTAAACGCCAAAATTTTTAAAACCCTTTTAAAAGAACCTTATGGTGCAATATTTGATAAAGGCAGTCGAAATAAAATTTGTTTCCGTTAAAACCCCTTCCCGGCTAAAAGGTTTTGAGTCATAAAACCCAAATTCAGTTTCTTTTTACATAGAAATTTTTTAAAAAAAAATTTCCTTTTCTTTGCGGTATTTCGTATTTGTTCAATACACAAAAAATTTCATACCCATTGTCTCCCCCTCCGTGTTCCTCCCATAAATTTTCCCCCCCGCTACAGGGGTCTCTCTCCTATGTCTGAAAAATCCCCCCCCCCCCAAAAGGGTGTTCCCAAAAAGGGAACCTTTTAATGGGCCCTTAGGGTTTTAAACCCCACATATTTTTTTTTCACAACAACATTTAAAAGGGGGAAAAACCCCC
Source organism: Phyllomedusa bahiana (assembly GCA_025379985.1). Lineage (NCBI taxonomy): Eukaryota > Metazoa > Chordata > Amphibia > Anura > Hylidae > Phyllomedusa > Phyllomedusa bahiana. The sequence goes on from JAODAL010052230.1 coordinate 19,517, forward strand.
TTCCGTTCCACATTCAAAAAATTCCCCCCTTTTTTTTAAAAGGTTTTTTTTCCCCCGGTTTTAGTTGCTTTTAAAATTTTTTTGGTCTGATCAATCTGTTTACAAAAAAAAAAAAACATTTTTCCCCACATTTATACATCCCTAGGGGCTTTCCATCCACCCCTGTTTCCCTCTTTAAACTTAAGGGACAAAAAGGCTGTGGACATTCCCGCCCTTAGTGAACCTCCTCTTCTGTTTTATTAAACTGGGTCTTTGGGGTTAAAACACCAACAATCCCCATCTTTATCTTAAAACCCCCAGTGTCTCCCCAAATTTTCTGGGGTTTTTTCCCCAATTTTGGGGGGTCAAAAAGTACCTATAATTCGGAAATAAATTTTATTCCCTTTCCCCCCGGGGGTTTGGTTTTGGATTTTTGTAGGGGATTCCCCATCTTTTTCAAGGGGCATTTTTGGGAAAAGGGGTCCCGTAAAATTGACAAACGGATATCCCCCTTTTCCAAAAACCTACCCTTTTTGAAACTCCCCTGGGGGTAAAAATTTTTCCCCCTTTTAACAATTTTCTACAGATCCTAAGGGACGGCCCCTAGGTAAATTTTCCTTTCTTTAGATTCTTTTGGGTGAGTGATTCCCCCCTCAACAAAAATATTGGTGGGAAATCCCCCTTCCTGTGGGTTCGTGGAAAAGGATGAAGCCCATCTCATCCCTATAATTTTTAGGTTCCGAAAAAGGGTTTAACCCCAAGGGCGTATTAGTCCTCAAAAGTGAATTTTGAGGGGGGGTTTTCTTTTATTAAAGTTTTAAAAAACAACGAAAAAATTCCTAAAAAAGACGCCCTCGGGGGCCCTGCCACAACACAAAAGACGCGTATATATATCGTCCCCCCAAAACAAGATGCTATGTTTTAAGGGCCGGCCATCTCCCCTCCAACCCAGGGGCCCGGGCCCCCCCAGCCCCCGGAACGATTTTCATACCCCTTTGGGGGCACACGGGCCCCCCATAGCAGTGCCCCTTTAGCTGGTGGGAGAAACCCCTGGTTTCCCAAGAGGAAATGGGGTTTTTGAATTTAACGGGAATTTTCCCCAAAAACCCCTAACACCAATTTTGGGTTTTGTTTTTTTGAATTGGGTTTTTACCCCCCCTTTTTTTAAAAGGGAAAGATTTCCCAAACCGCATGGGGGGCCCCAGGGATTTGGGAAAAACCCGCTGTACCCGTGCAACCACCCTCCGCGAGGCCAAAAGAACCTTTCCCCCTCCCGATCTGTATCCTTTTCAAACTTTTGAGTAGGTCGAGTACTCTCAGGTTTGGGTGGCATGTCACCACAAAGTCCCCCCCAGGACCTTATCAATTATATCCCAACATTTTTTTGTGAGTGTCTGGATTTTCCCGAAACAATTGGCCGGGCCCTTTAAATTGGGGGAAACCCCCTTTTGTTTTTTAGGGTAAAAAAAAAAAGTTTCTACCCTTTTTGGGTTTTTTTGGGGTTTTAAGGGAATTTCTTCATCACCGGGCCAAAAAGGGGGTTTTCCCTTTACCCTTCCCTTTTCAAACAAAAAGTTTTCCAAATTTTTTCTAAGAAGTTTTCAGTTGGATCTTTTCTTAGGGGAGCATTCCCCCCTTTAAACTTCTAGGAGTCGCTAAAAACGTGAGGGGGGATATTTAAACAAGTCCATTATTACAATGTTTTTTCCCCCCCTTTGGGAGAGGGGTTTTATAACAATTTTTGGGGGGAAATCCTTTTAGTTTTTCCTTTTCACGGCCCCCGGGGGTTTTTGTCGGGGGTTTGATTAAAATGAATACACTTGTGTCCCCCTTTTTTTTTTCTGTCAGTGTCCCCAAAGGGCCTTAGTTTCCATTTTTAAAAGAAGTCAATTTTTGGGGTGGTTTTTGGGGGTTTGGGGGGAATCCTTTTGCTTTTTAATTTAAGATCCCTTTGGGGGGCCCACACCCGTATCTTTTTTTTCCCCCCCCCCTTCCCCGTAGCCCCAACTAAGGTTTTTACTCCTGGGAGATCTTCAATGGAGATCCCCAGATCCCTACATGTTTGTTCGTCATTCTGTTTAAAAAACTTAAACCATTTGATCTTACGAATAAACAGATACATGTCTTTCACCCAACTAAACTCGTTAAATCTAGTGGTTGGCACAAACGAGAGTCCTTTAGAAAGTACACTTATTTCTTCCCCTGACAATGGCCTCTGAGATAGATTAACTATTTGGTTTTGCCTTTGATGGCTCCTCTGCCCGCTTTCTTAGGCTGTTGGACTGTGGTTTCCCTGTGTGTGTAGGGTGGGCCTTCCTCTTGGTCTAAAAAAGGCACCGGGGACATGTGAGAGGCAGACGAGGAGGAGGAGGATGCACCAGACCCAGCTACAGATGCCATATACGTTTGATGTCCCCTGGGGCCTACGCCCCTTGCTAGATCTTCTTGAACTGCACATGCCCGGAGATGGGGAGCGTCGTTTCTATGGTACCGCAACAGGATTGACGCGTGCGCAGTGAACCTAAGGATGTGTGGTGGGTACTGCGCATGACAGGAATAGTGAGTCCCGTCTCTATGACAACGGCATTGCCCACGAATGCGCAGTGCGTTAACATACAAACAAACGGAACATGTCAGCGCGCGGGAAAACTGCAGCGTACAGCTATTTAAGGTAGGTTAGCTGTGACATAGTTGTCTGATATCAAGACATGCAGCTACATCATGGCTGTCTCTCCTATTTGGGATTAACAATACTCCCCTGATGAACCCTGGAGTGTGTAATAGGGAGAAACGCGTCGGAAATATGGGAAGATAAGGGTCTTCTGCTACATCAGTTAAGGTCGTATATATTATCATCTGCATTCCATATCTAATATGGAAACTAGAAAGTCCAGGTAATATCAGACTAAGGCTGGATATAGTTTTGTGTGACCCATGCGGTATCCTATACCTGACTTGTGGTTTATAGGGTCACTAAGAGATTGAATGTCTATATACTTATGACCATCCTGTTGTTTTCTGTGAGTAAGGTATCTGACCCTTGTCAACTATTGATATCTTTCTGGGAGTAGTGGATGTGTGACTTGGTCTGTCGACTTAAACCGAACGTATATTTATATGACTGGTTTTGTGATTCCCCATATATTTCTATCTTATGCATATAGTGAAAAGGGATTAAGTAGGGGATTAATAGGGTAAGCTCTCTATGGTGGGGCCGACCCTTTCGGGACGACCACCCTGCCCCGAGTTAGGTTCAGTGTAGGGCCTTGATAGGGTTATATATTATATTACTCCCATATCACATCGTTAGTGGCAACTGTAGCTGCATGAAAGGTTTTTAGTTTATGCTTTTTAAGAGATAACAATAAAGGTTATATTTTAGATAAGGAGTTTTGTAGTCTACTTGCAGTGATTTTGACTGTCCAATCAGTACTAACAATCAGTATGTGCAGGGACACGCCTCTTTGAAAACTGGAAAGGTACCACCCAGCTGACTGATTCAGTAATACATTTCTGTAGAATTATAAGAGAAGATGCTCCAGAATTGTTATTACACAATAGACATGTCAGGAGATTGGTGTTCCTTATATGTAGTAGTTAATACTTTCATGTGTGCCCAAGGTTCTTAAAGGCATGTGGGGAGCAAAGGCTAGCTTGTCTGATCTCACATAAGGGCTACTATAGAAATGTTAATGATGCTTATGATAGAAATGTGTTACAACACACAGTGCATTGCAACTTATGGGGCCTCAATGCATGGTCAGAGTGCCCATGTTGGGTAGAAGGCATATCTGCTGTGGCAATGTGATCCTTGGAAACCATGAGTGCTGCCATCACGTGGATGGTACTTTGACATGAAAAAATTGCCTAAACATTGTTGCAGACCAAAACACACCTCTTCATGACCAATGGTATTCCCTAACGGCAGTGGCCTCTTTCTGCAGAATAATGTGACTTGTCAAACTACAAAATTGTTCATGAATGATTGAAAGGCTGCTGGTAAAACAAGTCTGATTCACCTTACAACAGCACTTAAAGGCTCGACTTCTACTGGCTTGGTTCCACATATCACAGGACACCTTAAAAGGCGTTTTGGCACAAAACAACAAGATGGCCTCGGTGAATATGAAGATGACAGCTCTAGTCAAATAACCAAAGAAGATTTTTCATGGCACTCACCCCTTATCTTCTGAAATTCCTTTATTAAACAAAATAAAAAACAGGGAATCGACACAATTTTTCAAGCACTCTTCAGCCGGTGACAAACATGTTACCGCTGTAGCCAACGGCCGTTCCGCGTTATCCAACGCTTTCTCAAGGCATGATGGGAAGTATGACGTAAAACCCGTCTATTTAACTTCCCCCGTGCTTGTTACATTCTACCATGCAATATCAATACAAAATAACATCTTCAAAACTAGAATACCTAGCCTTACTACTAACCTAATACTACACATATCCACATATTTATAAAAATGACGAAAGATCGTTCCTATCATTCAATCCTAATGAACCCAATGCCTCAGTGCGCAGGATCCACTCTGATTCAACCTGCAGCAGTTTTCTTTGTCTATCTCTAATGTTTTTAGCGAAGGTTATGCGTTCTATACCAGCAAACTGTATGTTTGAACAATCTCCTAAATTAACCTCCTGCATATGTGAAATTAATCTTGGAGCTCCCTTTCCTGTTCTTACAGAGTAAAAATGTTCCCGAATTCTTTTAAACAACGGTCTGATAGTTTTCCCTATATAAAAGAACCCACATTTACACCACAATACATAAACTACAAAATCAGTTCGACAGGTAATAAAATCTTTCACATTTTGTCTAATCTGACTAATTTGTATGGATTTATCATTTCTCATGTACCTACAAAACGAGCAATTCCCACATTTATGATTACTGATCAGGACCAAATTCTTTAACCAACTTTTTTTTGTTTTTTCCATAATCACTATGTACCAACTCATCACGTATATTTTTACGACGTCACGTCTAAATGATACAATCGGAGGCAACTTCGTTCTTTCTTTTAAATCCTCATCTAATTCCAACAAATGCCAATTTTTTCTAATTGATCTTTTTATGGTTTCTGACATATTACTAGACTCACACGAGAATATGAATCTATTTAACTCTCCTTTCTTCCTTTTCTTATACAGCAATTTCTTTCGATCTTGTCTTATTGCTCTTGAAAATGCCCTTGATATTATCATTTCATCATAACCACGAGATCTAAGTCTCTCAATCAATTCCATAGATTGTTCAATGAAGTCAGAATAACCACTATTGTTCCGTCTCAAACGTAAAAATTGGCCATAAGGAAGAGATCTTTTAACATGATCTGAGTGAAAGCTTCCAAAATGTAAAAGGGCACTTGTGGCATTGGGTTTTCTATATCCTATTGTTACAATTATTTCATCCTTAATTTCAATTTCAACATCTAGAAACACGATTTTATTGTTTCCAAAATTAGCTGTAAACTGCATATTTACTTCATTCTGATTTATGTACTCTACAAATTTCTCAAACTCCATATGTGAACCTGACCATACTATCAGTATATCGTCGATAAATCTCGACCAGCGAACCAAATACTTCAAGAAAGGATTTTTTATACTGTAAATCTGATCTTCCTCCCAACAAGCCAAAAACAGATTCGCAAATGTGGGGGCAACTGGTGTTCCCATCGCCGTACCAGTGCATTGTCTATACCACTGTCCAGTAAAGCAAAATGCATTATGGCTCAATACAAACTGTAACAGTTGACAGACATAATCCACACATTTTGTCTCTCTATTAGATCTTAATAGAAAGGACCTCACTGCCTTGATACCATCATCATGTGTAATCCTTGTATATAAGCTGACAACATCTATAGATGCCAGCCCATATCCCGGACACACATTTAAATTCTCCAAATTTCTCAACAATGAGTTTGTATCTAACAAAAATGAGGGGACATTTTCCAATAGTGGACGCAGCAACCAATCTAGATATTGAGAAACTGGTTCAGTAATCGAACCAATGCCAGCCACAATTGGTCGTCCAGGTGGACGTTCCATACATTTGTGCATCTTTGGCAAAAAATACCATTTCGGTTTAGATGGTATCTCAATAAATAACCTTTCGGCTAGACGTTTTGATAGAAAATTTTTAGATATCCCCCTCTATAGCAATGTCTTTAACCTTCCTTTAAATTGCATGGTTGGATCCCTATCCAATTTTTCATATGTCTGTACATCCTGCAACTGTCGATTTGCTTCTTCATAATAGATCTTATTCATTGGATAACGCGAAACGGCCGTAGGCTACACCGGCAATATGTTTGTCACCGGCTGAAGAGTGCTTGAAAAATTGTGTCGATTCTCTGTTTTTATTTAGTTTAATAAAGGAATTTCAGAAGATAAGGGGTGAGTGCCGTGAAAAATCTTCTTTGGTTATTTGACTATAGCTTGTCACTGCTGCATTCACTGAGCACCAACCCACTTGCTGAAAACATACGGGCTTGCTGAAGATTCAAACACTAGTGCAATACATGCAGGTGATTAATGAATGGACTGAGTGAATTGTATACCGGTGCCACCTATTTCTTTTGAGTATATGAAGATGACAGCTCTCCCTATTCAA